>CAJNIZ010003392.1:6497-67906 GCA_905231905.1 Symbiodinium pilosum | reverse complement strand
GGTTGAATCAAACGAGCTATAGTCTAAACTCCTAGTATCCCCCTTAATAACCCCTATAGTAGTCCTCTATATAATCCCCTATATAACCCCCTTTAAGGAGTTTAGACTATAGCTCAAATGACCTTGTGCAGAAAGCGGCTTGCACGGATCTGTTGCGCAAACGTAGCACGGTGCACCCACATCCTTGGCCTTAGTGACTTCCAACCCCCCAAACTCCACCTGAGCAGTGTTTTTGTGCGGTTGAACCTAGTAAGATAATATTCCTTATATAAAATACTAGACACGAAAGGAGGATATAATCTTACTCTATATTGGGTACCATAGTATCCCCAAATAAAATACTACTTACCTGAATAACCTCCGCCTTCACAAGAAAGTCTGACAAGCGCGGCACCTTCTCTGTGTGCGCCGCATATGCACAAGGCTCACGGTCCACAAAGAATTTGGATCTATGACCCCTCAATGGGGCGGGCTATAGGGTATTAGGGTATTTTGGTTTAGGGTGTTAGGGTATTACGGTTTAGGGTTTGGGGTTTAGGGGTATCCAAGGGTCCCTGACTGGTGTATATGCACGGCAAATTATAACTACTTTCAAGCCCACTTTATAAAGAACTTGGCCCCGAAATGTTTTGTTCAGGTTTGGGAACTACTAAGATTAGACGAGATATACTATAATCCCTACAAAAGGACCCCCAAGCAGAAACACCAAACTTCAGAAGTCGCTATACGAAAGTCCTTTTTCACCTTGGATTTTGGCGGGTAGTCTTGGTTCCAAGGTTTGGGTGTCTAAGTTTCAAAGTTTAGAAATGGGATTTGGTTGGTGGTCAAAATTATGCTCCCTTTCTAATTCCCATTATAATACGCCCCCTGATGTAATTATAGGGCCTCAAATGGGACCAGAATTCTGACCGACTACTTAGAGGGTCATAGGGACTTAATAACTAGGTTGATAGTTAGCATAACTAGGGTTACTATGTGGGTTATTAACCCACTCACCAAGTCCCCCTGACCCTCCAAGTACCACTTAGGGTCTAGGGCTATTTTGACCCCTAAACCCTTAACCTTAAACCTGGCCTGCGCATCTCGATCTTCGAGAAGCAGAAGCACAACCTCTGAAAGAGGCCACCGATACTGCTCGTGTTGATATCTAAAAGGCTTACAGGGATATTGGACTTTACAGGGATATATGAGGCTTTGGGACATTACCCCAATAATGGAACATCAGGTGGACAAAGAACAATGGAAAATCAAATGGACACTAGGGCTATATGGAAATCAAATGGGCCCTAGAGATTTATAGGGGTTGTTACTTGATACTAGCAATCCTGCAGGACCTTTCCATACTACAGTACCACAAGTACCAAGGATTTTCAGTATCCATTGTATGTCGTGACGGTTTCCTCTTGGGTTCCTAAAGTGAAGGGTTTTGGGTTGAGGTCAAGGACCCTACAGTTCAGCGTCAAAAGATTTGGGTGCTGGGTTGCTCAACATAGGCTCAGGAGAATTACCGAAGTAATCCTAATGTATCTTTAGGCTGCAGCGGCAATCCGTGTCCTTGGGACTGCTGATGGGCAAAATTCGGGCCGGTAAACATTCGGCTCCCATTGCAAGACCCATGAGGGGGAGTCATGCTCACGCTTTAGCCTTCGCTTGGGCTTTCTTGGCAGCCTCGGGCTCTTTATCCTTGCAAAAGGATCTGCCTGTCTCAATCTTCTCCTCCGAAGCCTTGACCTGCTGCAAGTACTGGCGGGCCAGGTCCATACGCATTGGGGTCATCAATCTTGTCGTTGATCTTCTGCTGGACTCGGCCACACAAGGACCTAGCCAGAGCCACCCCTCCAAGCATGGTCACTGCATGTTGCCCAAGTGTCTCTCCTACTTCATTCACGCACCCATGTCCCCACTTTCTGATACGAATTCTGGTCTCTCCTATACTCTAAACCCTAAATCGGTTCCACTTAAAACCAGTGGTGCCGTGACAAGACGATGATGTGCTTCGAGGCACAGGCACAGCCTTACTGGGTTTAGTTAGGGTTTAGGGTCTAGAGTTTAGGGTTTTAGGGCTCTGCAGGATTTAGGGTCTGGGGTTTACGGTTGAGGGTTTAGGATTTAGGATCTAGGGTTTAGGGTCTACGGCTTAGGATTTAGGGTTTAGGGCGAGGGTTAGGGAGACACGCAAAATGTACGTCAATAACTCAATTGTCCTGCTTGTGAACCTAACTTACTCAGCCCTAGCCCCATCCCCCAAGTACCTAAATTCAAATCATTCCCTAAACTTGCTGCCAGTAAGAAGCGAATGAAGGAATAAAAAAGACATGGGAACCTACTATATTCCCGTAAACCCTAAACCCGAAGGATTGCGTAGAAGCTAGTATAGGGATCCATTCCCTGACTCCCATATACACCAAGAATAATAACGACTGCCTAACAGTACTAATGCCAAGTTATTTCTTAAACAGCCTATGTTGGTAGTGTTTTTGGGACTAACAGCCAGTAAGTGAACCCTAAACCCTCAACTCCAAACCCTGAAACCCAACATCCCCTTTCAAAACCCGCAAGCCTGGGGTTCGAGATGGAGTTCAGGGTTTTAGCGTTAGGATTTGGGGTTTCAGAGAGGTTTAGGGTGGGAGCTTAGTAGAGTTTGGGCTTTTGTGTGTAGGACTTAGAAAGGTTTAGGCGTTCGCACATTCACCGATCATCATAAGAATCATTAAAAGCTCATGAGGAAGTTGCAAAGATCAAGAATTACAACTCTGGACACGGCAACTTCTCAAACAGAGTCCGAACCCAAGCCACCCACTTTTGCAATCCCCATGACGCACGCCACACCCTAAAAATCCCGTGCCGCCATCTTACAGAATCCGTCCCGTCTCAAACCGGTTTAGAGTTCAGGGTTTAGGGTTTAGGTGCCCTTGTGCCTCACTGTTTTTTTTGCCAAGCCCTTAACCCCAAGCCCTTTCCTAGATTCAATGGACCAACAGCTGCGTGGCCCTATATACCGCCCTAGGAGCCTAGGGGTAGGGTCTAGGGTTTAGGGTGTAGGGGTTTGATAGGGCTTCCTACTTCCATGGCTCTGCTTGTGAATGCCACAAACATATACACTGTATGGTGCTTCTAACCTTATTGATCTCTTTAAGAACCCAACATAAATCAAAAGGGGGGCTCTAGACTCTAAACCCTAAGCTCTGAACCCTTAAGCCCCCCTTAAGTAGATAGAGTATGGGGTATTTGGGGATCTTAGCATAATATAACCAAAGCCCTCGGAGCTCCTTGGGATTCCCCTGCTTAGAGGCACCTCGACGAGACGTCGCCGCAATTCGTTGGCCTGGTTTCGCAGTGCTTGAGATTGGGTTTAGGGTTTAGGGTTGAGGGTTTTATGCGGTTTGTGCTGAAAGGATTCTAGCAACCCCTAAACCCCTCATTGTGGAAAAGAAGCTGGACGCCCAACAAAGGATCCCGATTTTTCTGGAACCTCCACCACCTGGTTCTACCTTCGGGGACAGCTGGGGCTACGGTATATTGTATATGCGTTATCATATGTTTTATGGCTTACAAGGGGTATAAGCATACTTATGTTCCCCTGACTGTCCAAGTACCCTCCCTAAACCCTAAACCCAAAGCCCTATACCCCCCCCCCGCCCTTCCCCACAAGTTCCGTATTGACTTGCTAGGCCGCAAACATGTCCTAACCAAAGACCCCGGTTTCAAACAGTGTTTGCTGACTGCGTGGCCCAAAGGAGCGATTTCCACGACATGTACTTCAATTGGGATGCGCATGGCCGCCTAGAAAAACACCAAAACCTTAACCTAAACCGGCCTAAGAACCCCACTAACAATTCTAACTTTCGGCTGTGAATAGGATTATAATAACCCTAAACCCCAAACCCTAATAACTAAAAGATACAAATCATCTTGGAGGCTCCTATAGTACTCACTGACCTTGTTTGAGGGTCCGACCATCTTCGAGTGGTGCTCGTATAGCAGACGGCTCAACCTCGGTCGTACCCTGAACCCGTTTAGAGCTTAGAGTTTAGGGTTTAGGATTTATTAGAGTTTCAGGTTTAGAGGTTAGGGTTTAGGCTTAGGATTCATAAATTAAAGTCTAAGATTTAGGATTCAAGGTTCATGGAGACTTGTGGGTTTCCGGAAATTAGGGGTCCCTCTCTGAGGGTCCATCTACTAAAGATTATGCCATTTTGGGGTCTATACTTGGGATCTCTTACTTCGGGTCTCTTATTTCGCAAAACTACCCCACATACTTATGACCGTACTTGTACTCCCACGATTATAATCACATTCGAGTCTTCCGGGCTTAGACTTGGATGATATTATCTAGAATTGCAACGTAATCCAAAGCCTTAAAAGATCCGCGAATTTGTGTCCGTGAGACGGGGATACCGCCTCCAAATCCCCTAATCGCACAGGATCGCTTGTGGATACTCATTCTAGACTCCAAGCCCCGATTCGAAAGAAATTGGAACACTACGGAAAATTTGAACATTTCCTAAACCTTAAGCCCTCAATCCTGAGGACCTAATCCCAGCGCTAAACCGTCAACCCCGAAATCCTAAACCTGCACGCTCTAATCCCGTAACCCCCCGCAGATGCAACAACCGCCGTGTTTCGAGTTCTCTTCTTTGGGGCGGGGTCGCAGGTTGCACTGGCGGAGGAGCCAAATCCTGCCGAAGCCTCTTGGGCGGTGGTGTAGTGGGTGCGTCGGTCATGGCTAGCCAAGGGTTCACGGCTTCCAGTCCTCCTTCAGGGTTTAGGGTTTAGGATTTAGGGTTTAGGGCCCAGGCAACTCCGCTGTTGCGCTTTGTGGAGCTGCTTCGCGGAACAGCCACGTTCGCGGCTGATCTCCCGGCCACGAGTCATTCCTCTTATAGAGTATCCAAAACAATAATCCCCTAAAGCCTAAACCCTAAATAGTAACCATTGTATTTTCCATTATCCCTATATATAACCCCAATATAACCCCTATGCAACGCCAACATAACCCCTATATAACCACTGTGCAGAGGCCGAGCATGGCTGGAACCAAGCCCTGTACCTCCTGGTATACACTTTGAAGGGGCCTACTTGGAGGTTCATGGGACATAACCCTACTTATAATTAAGGTTGCCCCCACCCACAAGGCCATTTAGAAGGGTAATAAGTAAGGTTATAAAACACAGCTCTACGTAGTTACTTATTCCCAAGAACCTTCCTTTACTGGACTTATGTAGATTACTCCCAAATCACAAGTAGGGTTATAAATCCAGTTCAGCTATAAACGTGGTTACTAATGTAGAACCCTGATTAATAAACCCACTCCTTTTAATGGTCTAAATATTAGGATCCCTATTATAATATCCCTATTAAGGGGAGGGGGTTCATTAATCAGGGGTCTACATTAAGTCCGAAGAACCTCTAAGTTGGGGCCTCCCTAGCTCAGCACCCAAACAGATTCAAACCTAAACCATCATATCAGATCAAAAGCCTAGAGTTCAGGGTTTTAAGGTAAAACCTGTACACAAGCATAGATCCACAGTTTCTATGTTGTTTGCCGTTATCTTTTTCCATTCCTTACGCCCCAGACTAGACTCTACCCCCTCAGCCATGAGCCCGAATCCTAAATTCAAAGCCTCAAATCCTAAACCCTAAGCCCTAAAAACCCTAAACCCTAACCTTTCGACCCTGAACCCTTAGACCCTGCACCTTAAATCCCAAGCCCTACATCCTCACTGGGGCGCAGGGCGCATCCAGAGCTGCCGCCTTGGCATGACGGCTGAGGCCTGCTAGGCCTGCTGACACCAGCCTCATAGCCGGGGTTTACTGGGTTGCTGTTAAGGCACTTAAATTAAGCTACTATATTGGCGAAACCCTATTATTTACTATATATACCCATTATGGTAACTTAATTTAAGCCTCATACGCAGACCCCTGGGAGGATCTAGAAAGTAGAACCCCCCAAATGGTACCCTATACTACTATTGGGTAATTCCTAGGACTCCTTAAGCGGGATCTACTTTCTAGATCCGCCCAGGGGTCTGGGATAGCCGGGGTTTAGGGTTTAGGGGTTGGAGTAAAGGGTTTGGGGTACAAGGTTTAGGGTTTAGGGATTAGGGTTTCGGGTTTAATGTAGACCCGTGATTAATAAACCCCCTCCTTTTAAGGGCCTTCCTATTAGGATCCCTATTATAATCCCTATTAAGGGGAGGGGATTTATTAATCAGGGGTCTGGGTTTAGGGGTTGGGGTAAAGGGTTTGGGGTACAAGGTTTAGGGTTGGGGGTTTAAGGGTTTAGGGTTAAGAGTTTCGGGTTGAGGGTTAAGGTTTAGGGTAAAAGGTTTATAGAAGCTTTAGGGTTTAGGTTGATATTGTTTGTTTTCAGGTTTACAGGATGTTAGCTGTTTTTGGGGTGTTTGTAGTTTTTCTTTCATAAGGTTGCTATATGAGCTACAACCCATATTTCTCAGACTGTGGTTGATGGATTTACTCCAAATCATGGAAAATCAAATAGACGAGACATGTCAACTTGAAATGGAACCTGAAGTTATATAGGTCCAAATATTTGCCATACGCTTTTGGTGTCGGTTCCAGCGTAGTTCTATACGGCTTCTCAAGAAACAGCGTTACACATTATTCAGGCATTGTTTCATGCGGCGTGCCCATGCGATGGCTGCCGCGCCAGGACATGTTCCCTGTTCAAATCCTGCAGAGGCTTGCATGCCCTAAACCCTAAACCCTGAACCCTACAATAACTCTAGATGGCCCCTCTTCGGCAGAGTCTCAAAAAATCCGCATGACTCTGAGTACTGCGTTAGGTCATGCAGGCATCAATAGCTAGCCCTGAGTCATAAACACACCTTCACTAAAGTTTAGGGTTTAGGGAAATACTCCTTTTTGACAATTTGATTCTCCATTGTATCCGTCTCAACCCTAAACCTTCAACCGTAGGATCTTCATTGAGCCAGCCCTGAATTCTAAGGGTAACCCCTCAATCCAAACCTGGATCTAACATAGATTTCGAGGAGCCCAACCCAAAATATGGCAGAACCTTACGGTACTATATTAGTGCCCCTGCGGATCTACCAAACAATCTTCAAGTCCTTGTTTCCTCCAAACTAACATGGAAGGTCAAAAGGGGACCCTGTAAAGACTACGGTTATTTGAAAGGGGTCTACATGCGCTTGCATGTTAGATTTTGGGAGGGTAAATCCTGACCCGGAAGGTGCTGTCAAGCGCAAGCTCACATGCTACGGAATGTGGGAATGCCAGGCCGTACATGATCCGAACTAACCCTAACGCGTCCTCTGCGGCCCCTTGCTCCATTCCTAAGGAGTAAGTGATAGTCTTCCCAAGAAATCCTAAACTCTGAACACCTCAACCTTGAAACCTTGTCCCTGAAATTCAAACGCGAAACCAAGAGCAATATTGTAGTTCCGATTCTCTCCTGCTTTCCGTCAGTCTTTAGCCAGCAACTAGTCATGCAGGCAGGTCGCGTTACCACCTCTGCCTGCAGCTCCTGCAAAAGCTTGCCGCTTGTTCGTATAGCCCCACTTACGTAAATAGAATATGAGGGTTGCCTATAGGGATAACGGAAAAGAAAATGGAAACTACTATTTAGGGTTTAGGGTTTATAGTCCCCCTGAAGTGGATAGAATATGGCTGTGGGTATGTTATAATAAGACTCCCCATATACCCCATATTCTAGCTACTTAAGGGGGACTATACATACCGGCAAAACGAACATGGAAGCCACTATTCAGGGTTTACGGATTGGGGAATGGAAGAGAAGATGGAAATCTGCCACTGTAAGTGTACTGGGGATTGGAGGTGTCTGTAGGGATCCATTCCTCCGTTTCCACAGCCAAGCGTCTGTGCTACTTTTCGTTCGACTCTTGCACGGCCTGTGTTCTTTAAAGTAATGTACTTCCTCGGACTTAGGGTGCTACCGGTGACAATCAACAGTATGTCTCAAAGTAGGGGCATATCACCCTCCTCATGGGGAACCTCCCATGGATGGGTTGTGCAACTGTTGACTTGTAACACAAACTAGCTGCTTTAGGGCTCAATTTTAGGAACATAGGAAATGTTTTCTGTCTGCGAGAAATGTTCAGGGTTTGGGGGGTAGGTTAGGGGGTTCAGGTTCAGGATTTGGGGATTTCCAAGAATCCTGGATCCGTGTTTTGGAGGTCCATTAATAAGGCATCGCGTGTGAAGCTTCTTCTGAAGCAGGGTACCCCGATTCTTGTAGGAACACAAATTTGGTGTCAGAGTTTACCCGTTCCGGGTCTGCGTTTTGGTCTTGAGGAATTACTCGGAGGGAAGGGGGGACTTAGTAAGTGCTTATATACTCCATATAGACCATATACACCTAAACCCTAAGGCCCAAACCACTAGCCCTAAGCTGCTGACTAAGTCCGCGTGACCCTCCAAGGGGTGGTGTCTCCAACAAAACATATGTATCCAGAGCTGAAGCTATCCCAGCTTAATAACCATGAGATTAATGGTTCTTATAGTCATCATAAGTGCAAACCCCTAAACCCAAAACCCAATAATCACAAAACTGAATTACTGTTAAGGAGCTTAAAATAAGTTACCATAACGAGGAGACCGTATTATGCACTATATTGACATTTTATCGTGACTTAACTTGGATCCATTGACAGCACCCAGAAAATGAGCCTAAATCCTAAACCCTAGTCTCTAAACCGCAACCCAGACAAAATTAGCCAAAACCCTAATCTCTAAGCAACAACCCAGACAATGAACATGCCTGGTTCATGGCCGTTGTGGCTGCAATGTGAAGCGACTCGCGCGCGGAATCCCGCACGGCGGTGCTCTGATCCCGCCTTGGGTGTGAGGTTTAGTTGGGACTTTGAAGAGTTGTTAAAGGTAATGTATCTAGGGTCGTGGACTTAAGCCGTAACGTCCCAAAGGGCCCCCACATCTCAACCTCCAAAATAGGGCCCAAACGTCAGCCTGAATAAATTCCACTACGGCCTTAATGCTGCCTATATCAGTTATAATCTAAACTCCTAGTATTCCCCTTCATCACCCCTAGATTACTCGAGTATAGTACCCCCTATCTAACCCCCTTTCAGGAGTTTAGACTATAGCTCATACTCGTCCCTCTCCCTGGGGGTTGTTATATCGGGGTTGTAATGGATTAGGGGGTATTAAGGTGTGGGGGTTTAATTAAGTATTTCTCTAGGGGAAAAGGTGTTTTATAGGTTCGATAGGGAATTTCACAGGGGGGGTTGATAGGCAATATTCTAGGGAGCCATTATTCTAGGAAGCCAGTGCCCCTCAATTAGGTTTTAGTGTTTAGGGTTTAGCTTGGGTACTGCCCCCCCTCAGTAACAGTTAGATAATATTTATAATATGGTCATATATAGCCCTTAATAGGACCCCTAATATAGACTGTTACTGGGGGGGTGCAGTACCCAAGGTTTAGGGTATTTACCCTAAACCCTAAACCCTAAAACCCTAAACCCCTAAATCCTAAACCCTGAGAGCCTTAGGCACCTGTAGGTCTTTGCTGGGCTCCCGGCAGGTGGAAGAGCACTTCCGGCATGATGGTGGTTAGGCACTGCATATACTCCTTCGGTGGATACTAGGCTTTAGGGTTTAGGGTCTAGGGTTTTAGGGTTTAGGGCTTTAGGGTAAATACCCTAAACCTTGGGAATAGTACTAGTATACTAAGGTCATGCAGGATTTGTTGCATCAACAGTTTCAATCCCAAACGAAGCGGACCCGACCCCCTTGAACACCTAAATTCTTCGACCCTAAAACCCCAAACCCTGAAACCTTCAAGCCCTAAACCCTCAAACCCTAAAGCCTCAAACCTCAGACCCTCAAACCTAAATCTAGACAATCCCCCTGTACTCTCAATTGTGATACTCAGGTTCACCCCGTTGCCCACCTTAAGATCTCCAGGGAACCCAGTTGCGTCTAGAACCCCGGCAGATATCGAAATTCAGCAGCTTATCACCAGGATCCCCCAGCAACCTAGGATTAAACAGGTTCCTTTTCAAGGTTTAGGGTTTAGGGGTTTAGGGTGTATTCATATACAGCTTAGTTGCAGGAACTTAGGACCCGCAAAGGGTATTCAAGACAAGTTCAGGCTTACCGCTTTCTCTCTCTCTCTCTCTCTAAACTTTGGTGCCTGTGTTACCACAGTGAACATGGTTTGTGGGCAACGTCCTACATAACCCTGGATAAACCCAAGCCCTAGAAAGTCCTGTGCTGATGTATCTTTAGGGTGATGAAGGACTTAGTGGGGCAAAAATTCAAGGCGTGAGGGTTGGGTTGCGCGGCGGGGGATCAATAGAAGGATTCATGGATCATCATTTCATGAAGAGGAGCGCAGAGGTTGAACTAGTGGTGGTGACCCCTCAGTCATCAACTGGACTGCCAAGTGTGTCAAACAGGAAAACGAAGCAGGGGTCTACACAATCAAAAGACAGGGCCTTGGGATCTGGTGTGCTAAAGCTATCTTACTTTTTGGGGACTACCCTACCTTCGTAAAAATCGCTCTTGCAACCCCTCAGGCGTCTACAGTAATTCTAAAACATGGGGCTCTGCCGACCCCTGAAAGCTAACACTCCCTCAGGATGCACTGTAGGTCTTTGTCGGGAAAACGGTCGGAAAGCGGGTCCAAAGTGGGGTTCCCTGTTAGACCCCCGGGGCTAGCATTCTCGTTCAGTGGTTCAGGGCTTTGTAATCCCCTCCCCCTAATATTAAGCCCCCCCGCCAATATTAAACACTCCCATTGTATTGTAATATACTACATAATAGGGGGAGGGTGAATATTAGGGGGGGAGTATGTTGATAAGATACCGTCCCATGTGCAGCAGCGATGCTGCTCGAAGAGGCTGACAGCGATTTAGAGTTTAGGGTTTTGAGCTCAGGGTTTAGTCTAGAATTTGGGATCTAGAGTGTTTACGGCTGCGACGGAAAAGCTACAAGTTAGGCAATTCATCCTTACAATAGCAGCTCCCGCAGGAGCTACTAGGACCTAACTAGGGGTTATAATAGGCCTCCAAAACTCCTTAAGGACAATGACGCAGAGGGGCTACACATGAATTTCTGGAAGGTCTCCTCACAAGTTCTTGCTCAGGTTTCCTCCAAATTACTACTTCTTGTAAATAGGGGGATTCGCAAACTCCCGGTGCATACAAACATAATTATACATCAGGGGGTGATTAGACAGTCTTCTGGCTTACTAGTTCGTCTAACTACCACCCTTGCACCTCCCCTCTTTCTGCGGTCCCCGATAAGCTAGGAAGCAGAAGAGGTTCTTGTTGGGTATATACTCTACCTTAATGAGAAACCTAGGAACACAAAAAAAAAGGAAACAGGGACCTGCTGCAGATCCCCGAAAGGATCCAACAAATGGACTCCTCAACCCTAACCCTCCAGGTGGTGAGTCCTGCTTCACAGCTTTGTCGGTGCACTGGGGGCCAAGGCCTAGGTACCACGGTTTGAGGCTTTAGGATTTAGGGTTTAGGATGGAAGGTTTAGGGTTTCGGATGGAGCTTTAGGCCTTAGGGTTTTAGATTTAATGAAGGGTTTTGAGTCTAGGATTGAGTGTAGGATTGTAGGTTTAAGATGTAGGGTTGAGGCTTTTGGGTTTATGATTTAGGATTTGTGACAAGGCGGGCTTCAAGCTGCACAAATTAAATACATCATAAATCAAGGCTCTTTTGGAACATGCATTGATGGGAGAGCTCGTTTGAGCTCATGACAATTTGCCCAGTAGGAGGTAATGGTAGGAGTAGGAACAAACAAGAAAACAGGAGAGTTTCTGCAATTACATAAGGAAACCTATGCCCCAAAACTGTACTTGAATTCAGATGAAAACTAGAGAACATCTCCTATCTCTTCTTACAAGTCTTGGAAAAGGGTTGCGCTTGTGGTAGTGTGATCATTTCTGAGGGCCCCGAGATCCTGAGTCCTAACCTTTAAACCTGAAAACCCTCAAATCCTAGCGCCTTAAAGCCCCAAACCTTAAACCCTAAACCCTATGTCCTAGAGACTAAAACCTGAGTCCTAGACCGCAACTACCCTCAAGGATTCCTTAAGAAAGGCATCCTGAAGCTGATGAGCAAGGTCCGGGCTCTTTTCCAGTAGAGCAAGGAGAGCCTGTAAAGGCTTAGGGGTTTCGGTTTCAGGGTCCAGGGCTTAGGGTCCCTGTTCTTGGGTTCAGCTTTTAGGGGCTTTGGGTTTTAGGGTCTCGGGGTTTAGGGCTTTTTCCGGGTCAGAGGGGTTTCGGGCGTGAGGGTTTAGGAGTTTTGGGTTTAGTGTCCAGGGCTTTCGGGGTTGAGGGTTGAGGGTGTAGGGGTTGCGGGCTGGGGATTCAGATTTAGAAGCTTCTGGTTCTCAATTTTTCGGTCTTGGATGAGGGTCCCCCCCATATATCACCGCCCCTAATGCAGTGCACATTATTAATGCCCTGAAAGCAATACCTATTATGCTGCGAAATCCTCCTTTAGGGGGAATGACAGTGTTTAGGGTTTAGGGCTCAGATGCGGTCACGTTTTTGGGCTAGGGTTAAGGTTCAGGGCTTTGACCGTCAGGTTTCCAGACTTGTGGCCTAAGCCCTACACCCTTTGAACCCTAAACCCTTCAAACCCTAAACCCTCCAAACCCTAAACCCTACACCCCAAACCCTAAATAAGTATAGTAACAAGAATAGTAATAATAATAGCAATAATGAAGAAGCTTCGGCAACTCTCGGAAGGACAACTAAACAGCCTCTGCTTCAGCAAGCCAAAGTCACCATGGCGCTTAGCACCCCTACTAAAAGTGAACTTCTAGATGCCTATTGCGGGAACATATGCGCTGTAGTCTAAAAATATTAAAGGGGATTCTAGAGGGGACCGTATAGGGTCTAGGAAGGGGGGCGCTACGAGTTTTAGGTGTTTATACTTGGAGGGACATGGGGACGTAGTAAGTAGGCCAGTAAGTAGGATACCTAGGGTTACTTTATTGGTTTTGAAAGATTATTAACCTACTTACTTTGTCCCCCTGACCCTCCAAATAATCGGAACATATGGGAACCCCAAAAGGTTTAGGGTACCCTAAACCCTGAGCCCGAGATCCTGGCTAAGTGCCAAGGAGAACTGCATGCCTCGGCCACCAAGAGAAAGGGCCCGGCGCACTGCTGACTTCCAACACGTCAATCGGACAGGATATCTAGAGGGTTATAGGGATCCCAAGATATATTTATATATATATACATACTATGTATAAAAAATGCAATCTTGCGTTGAAGTGCTCGCTCTTGCAAACGCAAGCGGCGCACGAGATTCGGCCCATGTGCCAACTCCCGCTTATCCTTCTGTGGACTGCGAGCGTTTGGCCAGCGACTGTCAGGGAAGGGATCCCAAGAGAGCAGTCACAAAAGCTGGGTCGCTTCTAAGGAGTTGAAATCAAGTTGCTATAACAAAGAGACCCTATTCCTAACTAGATATACATATATACACACATTCATATTGTGGTAAGCTTGTTTTAAGTTCCTTACCAGCAACCAAGAAATTATCAGCTATGATAACCCCTAGCATGCCTTTATACCCTACGAGGCACGTCTGTTCTTGCTCACTTGTTGTTTAGGGGTTTAGGGTTCCCCACTTGGAGGGCCAGGACTTCGCAAGTAGGCTTATGATGGGGATAGCTGGGGTTACTATATGCCTTGTAGGAGGTATAATTATACTGACTCAGCCCCCCTAAGCTCTAAATCCCAACCTCCAAACCCAAAACCCTAAATCCTGAACCCTATACTCATTAAGACACCCTTACCTCCCTCCCCCCAAACTTGGAGCCTGGATGGAGCTCAGCCGAGCCTTCAGCGCCGAAGCCGTGCAGCTTTGTCGGGCTTCCTAGGGGCATTCAGTTTGGGTTTAGGGTTTTTAGGGTTTAGGGTATTGCAAGAGCCTTGAGGATACTTGTGGGGTCAGGGTTTAGGGTTTTTAGGTCTACAAGCAAAGATATACAGGGACATGTAAGGCTATATGGTAGTTTCCCAAAACTTGGGGACCCCAATATCGACCCTTACACTACTACAATCAATACTATAATGATCCCCCCAAAGTACACCAAATGTTGTGAAGCCCCCATGTGCGAGAGCCATTATTGTAGGGATCCACTCCCCTACTCTCTCTTAAGCACCAGTAAGCATAGTTATACAAGAACATATAGCGATATGTAGGATTTGGGGTTTAGCGTTTGGGGCCGTCGTGGGTGGGAACACGGCACCCCCCCTAAAGGTGCAACAGTAAAATAACAACAATAATGATAATACCTAGAATAGTAGACCTTAGTACGATGCCCAAGGCAAAGGGTGATGAAGGTCATGGAGGATTTTCAGCATGCATAACAATGGACCTAGAGGGTGTGGGGTTTCCCAAACTGTGTGGCTCAGTTTTTTGGAAACCCTGGGGTGCTTAGGTGGGTAGTATCGGCGGCCAGGAACTACTCCCACGTATCGAAACGATGGATTGAGGAAATCTTGCACCACCCCACACTGAGGATATTTGCGCTACTTTGGGGATACTAAGTGGTGCACGATTTCTTCAGTCCACCCTAGCACCCACTGGCAAGGTGGGAGTCTCCTATTCATGGCCCTGAGACATGGGCAATTTTACTCGCAGTTCTGTACCCCAGAAGATTAGGTACCCTGGAAACATGCCGAACCTTCGGAATTACCTAAAAGTCGGCCCTTGACCCAAGATTCACGCTAATCTGATTCGATGTTGGGGATTATAATATCCCCACGAAGCCTAAACCCTAACCCTTAAACCGCGCAGCTGATTGACAGTGACAACTAAACGAAACAACAAGGACTCGACTGCTTCGGTGCTTCGGTGTGCCGGCTCCCTAAACCCTAAACCCTGCCCTTCTGAGTCCATGGCTTGGAGAGTTTTCCAGAGCGCAGTCACCTACTTGTGAATCGGGGGTTTGCCAAGTTTAGGGGTATCTTTAAAAGGGCTTTACAGGGGGTTATATAGCGTTTAGGGCTTCCCAATATTAGGGCTACCTTGAAAGGGGTTTGTTTATAGGGGCTTATACAGAGTCTAGTGTTTCCCAGAAGTCTTGAGTATTCCTATAAGAAGGAGTGTAGCATGTTGGGGACTTAGTCAAGCCTTCCCCACCCCCCCTAAACACAATTGCTCTCAGAATAACACCGTCGCATCTTGGTGCAGTAGGTAGTTGTTCTTACGGCAGAGGGTGGAGATCCTAAACCTCAAACCCTAAGCCCCTAAAACCTAAACCTGGGGTGATTATTTGCAGGACTCTCCTGGATTGTTTGGTAAGAGGTGTAGGGGGTGATGATACGTAGAGCAGGGCAGAAGCAATGGGTAGTTCTCAAAATTCTGGGCACCCTTTGCTTACAGATTATATCATGGCACTTCATATTCAGGGGTACCAGAATGGGGCCCTAATTTTGGGAACTACCCAACGAACAACGCCCTAAACCGTAAACCCTAAACCTTAAGTACCTGACCCTCCAGAAGCCCAATACATGAACGCAGTATGATGGTCGAAGCACTTCATCACGCAAGGTCCCTGAGGTACTCCCCATTGTGGTAGATTATAAAATATTGGGAATATTTACAGGGTCTTTAGGCGACTTTGACTTAGAAGTGGTGCAGGGAAGACAATACAAGAAAGGTACTTGAACTGTGTTCATGACATGCGACTTAGGTGATCCTCCCGCCCACTACGAATGTATACCCTAAAACATCTATTGTCTCTCGCAGTAACTAGTAGTTGTTGGGGGTCCGCATTATCTGATACCACGAGGAGGTGTATGCCTGGGATCAGGCCCTAAAGCAGTGAGCTATCAATCCCCACACTATACACCCTAAACCTTGGGTACTGCCCACCCCAGTCAGTAACAGTTGGATAATGATTTTGGAAAACAGGGGGTTCAGGGATATATAGCCCATGATATTACCCCTATTATAGACTGTTACCAGGCGGGGGCAGTACCTAATCTAGACTCTAATCCCAGACCCTAGATCCTATTTTGCATGCCAGCAGTCCTGCATGACACTCTGTGTAAACCCTTGGAACCGTGGGAGCTTAGGAATACAAAATCATTCACACAGGATTTCTACCAGAAACAGACCCTAAACCCTAGATCCTGCTTGGAGGCTCAGGGTGACTTAGAAGGTTAAGAACCCCTATGACCCATTTCATGCGCCTCTTTATCCTAATTATTAACCTACTTACAAAGCTCCATGACCCTAAACCCTGGACCCCATACTATATTGCCTACAAATACACCCTTAACCGATAGCAGCAAACTAGGAGTTCAAAGGCCTGGGAAACAGGCCACTCGGCAGTGCTTTTGCGCGCCATAACCTTGGCATGATTTAGGGCCTGAGGGCTTTAGGGTTTTTAGGGCTTTGGGGTTTTAGCGTTTAGGGTAAGGTTTTGGGGTTTTAGGGTTTAGAAAATGGACACGGCAATGCACACTACAGGGGTTTATGTATTACGGTTTCAGGCTTTGCCTTGTGTACCTTTGGTGAACTCTCTTTAGGCCTGCAGAAGCAATACATGGGCCGAGGCCTTTGTCTGTTTCTACGGCACCTAGCTTCGACACAGGGGGCGGGTAAGGACCTGAACCACAAGACCCATAACCTAGGGAATTGGGTACGGCCCCTCCTGACGCGGGTTGCTTGCAGGCGGCAAAGGCAGGATTAAGCTGAGCGCCTATTTGACCTGAGCATGCTTGGGCACCGAGCACCCGGGAACCTGATTGCACGTCAGCAGTGTGCTGCAACTGCATACCTGCGGGCGCCTGCATACATGACCGTTCAGGCGCAGACTTCATAGGATGAAAGGAGCCGCTGGGATGAGTCTCCTGGCGCGCCATTGTACTCCGGGCCCACAACGGGATCACCCTGGAGAGATTCGCCACGATGGTTGACGGCGTTGGTACCCGAAGTGGCAAAGGAGGGAACGAAGATCTCCTTTTATTGGTGCTACCCTGATACACTGCACGTGGCTGCTCCTGCTTTGATCGGCGCGGATTGTTTTTTGAATGGCATGCTTGGAGGGCCAGGGCGACTTAGTAAATGGATTATGCATGGTGATAACTGGGGTTACAACATGTCTTGCATGGCTCATACGTCCTTGATGGAAATTATACAAGCATTTGGTTTTCGGACTACACGTGTCCGAATTCAACAAACTATTTGCAGAGAACCTTCAGTCCGACATAAAGCCAATTTTCTGTCTGGTGAGGTAGTCACAATCACCGCCGCTAGCCCCCCTCATCATAAGTATCTCCCATGGCTTACTTGGGGGAAAATTACTTTCAGCGGGTGCGGGAGTTTATCCTTAGGGTGCTCGCTAATTTGCCCTGGGTTTTGGGCAGAGAGTCTCAAGCCGGGCGTTCCAAGCAAGGAAGGACAATTCATGTCGCAAAATCTCTTCATACTGATGTTAACATTCCTCCACCCCTAACAGCATGATAATTCCACATAGAAAGCCGTATCTAGTAGGTGACACATGTGATATTAGGGGTGGTTTCTACATGAGCTACAATGCTACAATCAATTTTTCCGATACAACTTGGTGGACATCGGTTCCTTTTTTAGTGACTCTATGAGAGACCATCCTAAGCTACAAGAGGGCCCCTCTGTCCACTGCTGAGAGCCCCTTAATAAGCCAAAAAATTGACAGTAGCTCACATGAACCCAAAACCCAAAACCCTTTGTAGGGCTAAGTATACTACGCCCCTTGACCCTCCAAGAAAACCCTCAAAGCCTGGGCTCTTGTTTACTTCGTTGATGTCAAGCTTCGGTTCAAGGTGGGTTTAGGGTAAAGGGGTTTAGGGGCTTAGGTGTTTAGGTGTTTAGGGGTTCAGGGGCTTAGGGTTTAGGGTTTAGGGGCTTAGGGTTTTAGTGTCAACATCAAAGGTTTTGTTGGACTTGCAAGCATTGCTGGTGGCCGTGGCAGAGGCCATGTCGAAGCTAATTTTGAGGCAGGTTCAGGTTTAGGGGTTTAGGGTTTTTCCCAGGGCATGCAGCAGGGGTGGCTCAACATATCGGGGGTTTACGGTTGCAGGCATCCAAGCACAATCTGAGAAATAGAAAGCCTTGTTTTCCTTGTGAAGTTGTACGTATCGTGTCTGAGGCTGCCGCCCTCAGGTACAATTTTGCAGGCGTCCTTTTTGCAGCCCAGATGAAACTGTTTCTGAATATTTTTCTTACAGACCCCATCATGGGGACCCCAGCTCATGTATCCCTGAACGGAGCTCCTTGTAGAGGGGATTCCTAAACCCTTAACCCGAAGCCCGAACGCTAAACCCGAAACCCGAAGCCTTATGCCCGTACCTCCGAGTATAAGGGCCGCTTTCAATATTCTGTCGGATGTGTTTTGAGAGGCACTAGGTAGGTATAGTACAAAACGCATATGTGATCTATAAGAGTCATGAAATAGAACATAGGATATTACCCTGTTAAAAGTTGTGTTTACCCTACCTGCAAGGCGTATCCCAGTGTTCTGGGACTGTGGCGGCAGCAAGTGCGCGATAGCCTGAGAACACTGAGTTTTAAGGTTCTGGCTCAAGGTAGAAAGGTTGAAGGCCCACCGCCCCCCCCCCTGACAGCCAATATTCCTTATTACAGATTATGGAATATGTCCTCCATCAACACTATTGCAAGGGCCAACTTGGCGGGTCGTGAATCAGTATGACTGGGGATAATAACTAGCCTAGACCCCGCTTCTAACCATTCTTCTCAGCTAATCACGAACCTTCATTTCCGCGCTAAAGGGGCCCAATTAATCCTACTTTGGGGGACTCAGGGGCTTATAGTTAGGTTCTAAACAAAGTTTTAAGTAAGTCACAAGTACTCTGGACCTCCGAGTAGGGGTACGGGTTAGTGCGTCGGGTTTCGAGGGTTATGCTGTGTCTCTTGGGGGCAATAGAATAGATACCGTCAACCCTAAACCCTTGGCATGCCCATCGGGAGGAGGCAAAGCAAGTGGCTCACAAATCATTGACACACCATGTGCATACTTCATCTGGTTTAACAAGGCAAACCTGCTTTTTCCTGCAGCAGCCCAGTTTTTGGCCAACGTACGGACGGCATGCAGGGTCTTTTGAACTCTTTGAGCCGTGATATGGTATGTAGCAGGAGAACAGTCTTCTGGGCAACGTGACAGAATTCGGCCACGCAGGTATCGACCCCTGGTCTAAAGCTCTAGCATAGCCACTACATCTCCCCCTGTAGGTCCCTAAAGCCCTAAGCCCTAAACGCCAAACACCGAAACCCAAAACCCCAAAACCCAAAACCCCAAAACCCTAACCTCAAAACCCTTAACCCTAAAACCCCAAAACCCAAAAGCCCAAACCCTAACCCTAAACCCTAAAACCCTAGAACACCAAAACCCTAAAACCTTAAAGCCAAAAAACCAACCCCCAAACGGTAAAACCCAAAGTCCTAAAATCCTAAACCCTTTCCGCCTGGAGCTTGAGACTTGAAAGTCTGTAGCCTAAGGTCTGCCTGGTACAATAAACGGTTAGAGTTTAGGGTTTAGGTTCTAGGCTTAAGGGTTTAGGGTATAGTGCATGTTACAACAATGGGCAGTAGGATTGGAAATAGCCCCTCAATCAGACCCCTCAAAGGGCAGTTACTGTGAGGGGGAATGACTCAAATATAGGCAAATAACCAACCCTTGGTAATAATGGAAACGAGAACGGAAACTACCACATTATTCAAGGTGCAGGATCTAGCTAGAAACCATGAGGGAGTATTTGCAAATAAGCCGGAATATTCAGGCTTCTGCACCTCCATCCTAGACCCTCCTAAAGATTTACTTTCTTTCACACCTAACACCTTCCAACTTCCTACTGTTGATCCTCTTTTCCTGCATACAATAATGCCCAAGGTTTAGGGTGGTCTACCCGAAGCCCTACGCCCAAAACCCCTAAACCCACACCCCTAAAGCCAAAACCCCTAAACCCTATAGGGTACTTCTGGGTCATGCAGGATCTTTAGCATCCACCGTAGTACGGCTTCATCTGGCCTGTGGTTAGCTAGTATTGAAGGAATGGATCCTTCTCGTAGTCCCTATAAAGCACATTATAGTAATTTCCATTTTCTCTTCCATTCCTTCATCCCCATCCTAAACCCAAAACCCATTCTAGTAGTTTCCATTTCATTTTCAACTCCTTCATCCCCAGGAAACAAAAGGCGAGTCGTAGGCCAGGGACCTGCTCTCTGGGTTGCTGGAAGGATCTTCTCCTCTCGGGTTTAGGGTTCAGTGTTTAGGGATTAGGGTTTATTGTTCAGGGATTAGGGTTTAGTGGGGCTTATTTTGAGCTTGAAAATTTTGAAATTAACGAAATTCGAGAATCCTAAGTAATGGCAAGGTTTTTGGGCTTGAGTCAAAGGGCATGAGGGCTTAGGGTCTATAGGTCTAAGGTTAGATTTTGTGATCCTGATCATGTACCCGTAAGGGTCCCTAGATTCCCCTAATTGCCTAACAAACCATTTTTGGGGGCTCATACTTCTAACAGTAGATTGGGGCTGACAAGGGTCCAGAGGAATCTTTGACCCTTTTAAACAAGCAAAGATGCCAACAGATAAGGTACACAAGCCCGTTTCCTAGGTACATAGGTTCTAGGTAGGATGAGATTATGTTGAGGGTTTAGGATTCATGGGATTTAAGGTTTGGGGTTTTGGGGAATTAATCAAGATCTAGGGCTCAACAGGGATTAAGGCTCAACAGGGATTTAAGATTTGATGCACATTTGGGAGTTCATGACTGTTCAGACTATAGCTAGGGATTCTTCATCGTTTGGGGCTGGGGGCGTAGGATCGCGGCTTTGATTTCAACACGGTTTGGGACTTGGGCTGAGGGCTTAGGGTCTAAAAATGACATTCGCCATTATCATGATCCTGGAGTTCTTGTACAACTTTAAATTGCCGTACAGGGTACCTCAAATAGACCTCAAAGCGGTATCGGCAATCAATGAGGCTCCTACATTAGACTCCCTAAAGCCCCTGTAAAAACCAGACTTTCCTTTCCATGCCCCATTATAATCCTGAAGCCCTAGATCTTGATAGGTAATTTCTTTAGGCCCCTATGCTTGGAGGGTCAGGGGGACGTAGTAAGTGGTCTAATAATGGGGCTAGTTGGGATTGCTACATGACTTATGGGGGGTTTTTATAAGCATGGTTACTAATTCCGCCTGAGCCTCCAAGTAGTAGGGTCTAGTAATCAGGGGTCAGATCTTTGGGTGTATGAGTTGATTGAACATTCAATGTTTCGGTTTGAGGTGTAGAGTTTAGGGTCTATGGTGGTCATATTACATCGTTTTGGGTTCTAAATCCTTAGCCCTGAATCAAAACCCCAAGCCCTAAGCCCTAAAGCCTAAGTTGTAAGGTTAAAGGTTTAATTTAAGGTTCATGCCAAAGCCTCTGGAAAGTATGGTTGAGTGGAACCCCCTATCTACATGAGCTCATCCTAACTACATTGCAAGATTTCTTTACCATCCCTACATACTGAACACACTGCATGACCTTACATACCTTTTTACCTTGGGAATTATGGTGCTAGAGTATCCTAAGGTCACGCAACATTTTCCAGTATCAGCAATCAGCTTTTTTGGGAGCCCAACAACAAAGATGATAGCTCTTTGACGTATATAAGCGCAATTGGCCCCAATATCCAGGGGCAAACTCGTTTGGGGCAAAGACCAGGATATAACTCTGTGGCTTGTTGGCAATTGGAAAGCAGAATGCACCACCACCATCATCTTCATCTTCATCATCACCCCAACACCTAAACCCAACCCGCAACCCTGAACCTTCTCCTCCTCCTCATCATCATCAGCTTGATGCTTATTTGCTGGCTTCGGTATTCAGCGGCGGTGGCGGGGGTGGTGGTGGGTGGCCGTGGGGTGGGTTTTTTTTCCATCACTGAGGATGGGCATACAACATGGCCTCCACTATCACCGTTAGCTCTCTTTTTGTTGTTAGAGCCCACCTGCGCTCCTTTGTAATCCGGGTGCGAGTGGTCAACGATCGCCGGGCCGGGTGCTTCTCTTCTCTATGCTATTGCATTCTTAAGATCCTGGCTGGACCATTCCTTCGGCCGGGCCTCCAAAAGTTTTTCTAGGAAAATACTCAAGACGTAAAGTATGCCAGACACATAGCTTTAAGCCATCCCCGCGCGCCCGTGGTGCAAACCTATCAAGCTATACAACCAACCTACACAGACCTCTAGGCTGCCTCCACTATTCCAGCAAATATCCTACAACTGTTACAATCTTGTTCTCTGCAGAATCTTCGTTAGCATGTCAGCCAAGAGAATTTGTCCAAGGGTGTGGGCGAAGCTCAACCAACTGCAGAACTGCCAAGGAATCAAGAGTTCTCAAAGCTTTTGCTCGGAGGATTGGCAGCGACTCCCCGACGGCGAGCGGCTGCTGGTAGCGCCGTGGATGGAACCCGCTGATTGTTGTAGCCATCGGTTTGCCTCTAAGGCCAATTCGTTCGTGGGCTTGAAGCGCTCCTTGGGCACAGATGGAACAGCTGTCGCTGAAAGCCGCTTTGGTGCCGCCTTGGGCGCGGCTGGCACGGTTTAGGGGTTTAGGGATCTAGAGGTTTAAGGGTTCAGGGTTGAAGGGTTCAGGGCGTAGGGGTTTAGACTTAAAGCTGTTCTAAAAATGGTGGACGCTACGTGCCTCGGCAGCCCCGCCCTGTATGGCAGGCGCGAAGACCCGGAGGACTAGCTCCAGGTGCCTGGTGATCAGCTGTACGGCTTAGAGATCCTGAGTCCTAAAGCTTACTGGGAGGTGCATGGGTACTCATTACCGTGGCTATAACCAAATCATGATACGCTAGGAGATTTTCGGGGCTAGAAACCTGGGTCAGAGGTTCAAGTATAAGAAGGTTCTAGCTAGCATGGGCCCCCAAGTAAAGCTTAGGAATAAATCTTAAGGGGTCGCTGGGTATATTCGTGTGTGTGTGTGTAGATGGGTTCAGAACAACGTAAGATTCTGTGTTCACAGCCGCCCCATGCAATGCGGAACAAGTAAAAACTTCCCGGTCTTCAGACTCTTCAGAATTGCTGCCCACCAGCGTCCGACTCTTTGCCACCGCAGAGGAAATACCCTAGATGTGCACATTAAAACCATTGACCAATTCTAACATGATACTTGCCACTCCCCATGTCTAGCAAACTTAGCTGCAGTTGCTAAGTCGGCGATTTAAATGCATGCCCTCCAAGTACCCCTACACCTTACTTGGAAGTACACGGGACTTAGTAGCTGTTTTTAACTGGGGTCATAGCCCTACTTGTATTACAATCGGGGTAACCCCCATAAGGCCTTTTAGAGGGACTATAAGTACCGTTATAAACCCCATTATAAGCTTCCAATGACCCTCCAAGTAATGCCTAAGGACTATGCCCCAAATCCAATAGCCACAACGGCATTCCCCATATTCGCTGAGGATATCCAGCATCAGGGCGTTTGGCATCTTTAAAGACCCTCTCTACTCCCCTTCGCAGACCCCATCCAACGTGGCGACCCCCCCCTGTCCAGTGGTGCACACCCAGCCCGCCATGCAACTACCTCTCAGAAAGCAAATTTTGGGTACCTCGGCTTGTTTTCCAACGGCTCTCTGTCAGAAGCTGCACTATGAATGCGGATGGGACTGTTGGGATGAAATTGATGAAGGTTTATGTGCACAGGGTTAGCAAGTCCCCCGAAGCAAGTTTACTTTGGCCTGTTTTCCAACGGTTTTTTCTTTGGCGTAGGCTGCCCCATGAATGCAGAAGCTTTTCTGGAGCTTTCTGCTGGGATCAGAAGATGCATCTTAGAATCTTTTCAAGCTCAGAGGTTCCGAGGCGGCCTTTTCTTCCTTTTGGCAAATTAGGAAGTCCTGATGATCTCCACATATGTTTCCCGAACTAGACTTTTTTTCTGTTCAAAACACGATCTCCGACGCTCAGAACTGGTTCAGGCCCCACAAACAGCACGAAGGCGTCCATAGCTCGTATTGCGGCGACGCACTTTTTTCCTTGCCGTTTTCTTGTGTTTTGGCCGAAGCTGCCAGCTGTTCGTCTCAGCGGCGTTGGGCATGCGCCGTAGACAGTCTTTTTTTGCCCATCTGCGAAGCATGAATGTGCCACCGGCTAATTGTTTCCTGTACACAGGCGTGGTCCACAACTTGCTGTGACATCGTTTACCGGTTTAGGGTAAGGATCAAACACCTGATTTGGCAATCCAGAAACCAAAACATGCTTTGAACCCTACATAATGCAGCCCGAATTTTCATGAATTTGTCAGCCTCGGTCCGACTCCCTACTTCAAACATCCAGGTGCTGGTTCTTAGTTGATGCTTGTAGCCCCCTCCCCCGCTGCCGATACCCCAACCTCTCCCTCCTTTACACGATGTCGTTCCCCATTGAGGATATATGCATAGACTTCCAGCGGGGTGACCCTTCCCAATGTTGGGATACATAGGGTGAAGGGTTCAGGTTTAAGTACACCCCCCGCCCCGCCCTCGGCAAACCGTATGAGTGAGCATGGCTTTCTGTGCACCCAACAGCCGAGGCAGGCGCGAGATAGCGTTTACAAATGTGAGAGAGTCCCTCATGTACCCAGCTATGCTATCTTGCACTTTATGTGGGCTCGCTCTAATCCAAGTTAAAAACTGCGGGCCTCTGATATGAGTCTGAGCCCTTAAAGCTGGTATCCGTATATACCTGCTATATACCCTGTATCTACGCTTAAGGGTCCCTAGAACCTAAGGGCCCATTTTGGAGGCCCATACTTCTGCCTTTAGATCAGATGACCTCCCAAATTTCGGAAAGCCGCCATGTTAGTGCCTTAAGGATGGCATGCAATTAATGGATTCGCCTACAACCCCGCTTCCCCCTGGCTAACCGCTTCATAATCACCCCTAGCCATTCCGGAATAAGAAGCCCTAAACCCCTAAGCCCTAAATCCCTAAACCCCTAAACCCTAAACCCTAAACCCTAAACCCAAACCCTAAACCTGATTCAGGGATAATTGAGCTTAATTGGGTTACTTAAGGGGGAAGCTAGTCTAGCCCCCCACATGTTCCCCCTTTAGTCAAGGCTATTTAAAGATAACAATTTTTATTGGAGTTAATAAAGAGAACAATTTTTATTGGAGTTAATAAAGAGGGCGCCTAGCGGGGGAGGAGTCGGGGATCCCATGAACTCTCCATAAACCCTAAACCAATCCGTAGAATCCCAAACTGCTGTGGATACTAGTTACTAGACATTATAGTCCCTCCCAAGCACATAGAATATGGCTTTGGGTATATTACAATAGAAGCCGCGTATACCCATATTCTATCTACTTAAGGGGGACTATAAGTGGACTAGAATCATCCCCACACGATCTCATAGCCTGAATTCAAAAAGCTTTTGAACAATCCAAAAGCAGAATCATTTCCACAGAAATCTGAGTAAGTTGAATACATGCTTATTCCCAATTCCCTGTGCCCAACACCCCGAGCTGTAGACGGTCTCTTGGAATCCGGACTCACCCGCCAGGTGTGGAACGAGGGCGTTGGCTAAGTCCCCGAGAGCGGGCACTGGCAGGTGTAGGGCTCAAGTTTTGAGTTTTAGGGATTCAGGCTTGGGTTTCATGACTTTAAAGTTTAGGGCTTTAGGTTATAAGGCTTTATGTTTTTTAGGGTTAGGGCTTAAGGCGCGGCTTTAGGCTTTAGTTTTCAGGATCTAGGGCTGAGGATTCAGAGATGCAAGCCTCAGGTTCACTTGGAGTGTCAGGTGCTTCTGCAAGTGAATGAATTAAAAAGGGGGATAGCTGGGGCATAGACAGTGCTCAATATGACTTATTGGTGGTTAGTAGGCATATCGGAATATGTTATATGAGGTTTACATCTGGATTATATTCCCTTCTTCCCTACTAACCATCAGTAACATTAGGGGTGGGGTGCGGTGTTTAAGCATGAGCCCTGCACCAAGTCCCCAGACTCGAGCTAGATATCAGTGGATAGAATGGAGGCCGTATACCCCCAATGTACTTGTTGGTGGTTAATTGGGAGTAAGGGAATATAATCCCTATGTGAACCCTATATAACTTATTCCCTTATTCCCTACTAACCGCCAGTAAGTATAGTACCATGATACAGGGGAAACCCTCAATAATGTAATGGTGTCCATTATCTTCTTCCAGCGGGTTAGAGGATACCCTCCGTATACTGGGCTTATTTCTGCTTTGTTGCAGGTATGTGGGGATGCTTGGACTATCGTTAGTTGACAAGTTAGGGTGCATTGTGTAGGGTTGAGGGTTTCAGGTTTAGAGCATCAACAGATACAAAGATTACCAACCTGCAAAGCATGCCCTACATTTTGAGGTTCAGCCGTTTAACACCAATAGTCCTAAAAGGGATCATGATGGTTATTCTCAAAGCCTAGGGCGGAGGGACTTCCACGGCTCCCCTTCTAAAGCATCACCGGGGTCCCCCACCCTCTGCCCTGAACACCCTCCCTAAATTCCTTGTAATCTTACCCCTAAATCCACACCCTAAACCCCGGGGCCAAGGGATTGCTTTTGGGCTTTGGGTTGAGGGTTAGGTGTTTTTTTGGGGTTCAAGGTCTAGGGTTGAGTTGAGGGTTTAGTTCAAGTTCAGGGCCTGACAAGTACCTGACTTCAGCACGTAGCACCTTAATCTCGGAAACTTGAATCCTAAACCCCGTTCGCCTCAGATCAGCGAATTTTGGGCTATAAGGGAGAGAAAGAATTACATGAGGGTCCTACTAGATTAGTACAGGGTGGGGGGTCCTCCTAACCTGAACCCTGAGCTCTAGTCATTCTATCTTTTGCCTTAGGGCCCAAACCCTAGAACTGAAGTGAACCCCGAGCCCTAAACACCATAAGGAGGGTTTGGATGAATTAGACAGGAAGTATCGGCATACACCCATAAGCGGTAAAGTAAAAACACCTTATATATTGGCTTACATGTTGGGGACATGCTTGCTTCAAGAAAGACCCTAAACCCCAAGCCCTGAACCCTAAACCCTGAGCCCTACACCTTAGGCCCTAGACCCTCTCTTCTGAACCCCTAAGCTCTGAATCCTTTGCACTCCCTCCGGCGCACCATCGTCGACAGTGGCTCCGTCGCCCTGCCCCGTAGTCGCCTGCGCAGAAAAACGGTTCAGGGTTTAGGGTTTAGACAAGGTGCCCGACCCTAAACCTTAAACCCAAAACCCAAAACCCTAAACCCAAACAAGACTTACAGCGTCCTTAACTGCGGAATATGCATTCTTCTTCTTCTATTACCTGATACTTGCCTTTTGTCAAGGAACCTCTAGGGTTTAGGGTTTAAGATTTAGGTGGATAATTATCAGGCGGGCACCCTTACTTTTGTAAAGGAAGCTTATGTAGACCTCATATAGCTCCATTACCCTTATATGAGCCTTATATAGGGGTACCCAGCTGGTAACTAACCACCTGGGGGTGTCCTTGATAACCCTAAACCCTAAACTCTAAACCCTGTACCCTAAACTCTAAACCCTAAACCCTAAACTCAAAACCCTAAACCCTAAACCCTATTTCCAGTTCAAACAACAAGTATAAGAAGTGTAAGGGCCTGCAGCTCCCGGTCGGTCGTCTCCATGCGAAGCACCATGCTCCTCAGGAAAAAACCCAGACCCCTGGGAGGATCTAAAAATTAGATCCCCTATATAAACCCATTATAACCCTTATAAAATCCTCATGTAATTTCCCATATGGTTCTACTGGTTCTAATTTTTAGATCCCTTTGGGGGTCTGGGGAACGTGGTTTGTCCCCAAGGGCCCTATGTCTCGTCCATACTTCCAAGCTTTCAAACTAAGGGTCCGCAGTATGGCCCTACTTACCTCCAAGCTTTTCAATCTGAGGGGCCAGACTAGGGGCCCATAGTTCCAACCTTGGGGGGTTGGGGTTGAGGTTTGAGGGTAGACACTGAAAGTTAGGCCCAAGCTCTTTTGGAGAGCCGGGGTTAGATCTGAAGCGTGGGCGTGTCCTGCCAAGAGTCTGGAGGGAGGCTACAGCAGCAGAGTCAGGGTTTCAAACTGTGAAAGGACTTGTCCCTGCTGGAAACCACATGCCCTGACAGTGCCCGATTCAGCTCTCGAGCCCCAACCTTATTGTATACGCCTGACCAGAGCAGTGTAGAAAGCCAACCATCTGAAATTCAGCTCAGCTCAGCAGCTGTGCTGCGATAGATCTCAAAACTTGAGAAGCGCAGGAGAAAAATGCAACGAACAAATGCTCTAGCTCCCCAAAGAACCCTCATGAACCAACAGAATGCAACCCCTAAGAATCACTTAGGTCCTGATACAGAGAAAATCTCTTACTCCAGTGCTGAGAGTCCCAGGGGAGGCTTCGACCTTTGCAACCAGTTCGCCATCGATCAGAGTCCTAGCGACTGCGGAGAAGCCTTCTGGAGATTATTAGGGGATTTAGGGTTTAGGGTTATACGGGAGTATATGATATAAAGTTCATATTATAGGGAGTATATTCTCGTACTCGGTACTAACCACCGGCAAGCTAGGCTTTTTGCTTTATAGTGTGTACTGGCCCAAAGAAACAACACACATGAGCAGTACCGCCACCATTCTGCTATCACAGTTTGGAAGCTGAGGTAGCCAGGGAACCTGAAATGTGAAGAGCGGAGGCAATCCAAAATTGATACTGGTAACCCAGACCCCTGATTAGTAAACCCCTCCACTTAATAGGGATGATAATGGGGATCCTATTAGTAAGGCCCCCAAAAGGAAGGGGTTCTCAATCATGGGTCCACATTGTCAGGCTTTGTGGGTTTTCTGCTCAATGTTACGAGTTCTGTAGTGGAAGTGCCTTGCCTCACCCACTAGGGTGGCCAGCAACCTAGTACTGACTAATTAGTTCTGGCAAAGAAGCTAGAACCTCCCACTCCTTAAAGGAAAGGAAAGAAACCAGGGCTACTTTCCTCACCGCCCTGAAGCTCAAACCTCAAACTCGACACCCTGGGGCTGAGCACGAAGCCCTTGGCACTAGACGGTCCAATGTTGAAAGCCAGTCCGAATGTCAATATGGCACCAAACAGTGTTCAGGCTTTCAGCTTTAGGATTTTTCGAAATCAGGGTCTTAGGGTTGAGCGTGTTCAGCGAAGCTCGAACCTACCAGCTGTGCGGCAAAGCAATAAGGCGTGGAAGCCTGAGGCCCTCGCCTCACAACTTCGCCCACCTGTGCCGTGCGTTAAGCACGCAAGCTGACAGCAAACTCTACCACATGCAGAGGGTCTCCAATTTTGTAGGTGCACAAACCACGCAGAAAACCAACTACTGTCGTTTTAGAGCTTTCAAGAACACATCTCAACCAAACACCATCACTTCCAACTAGTGGTTCATGCGTAGCCCGTGTAGCCGTAGCAATATGCCTGTAGTGCTGGCAGTATGACTAAGGACTATAACGGCATATTCCTTTCAGGCTGAAGGTTATCACCAAAGACTGCTTCAAGCGTGTCCAACGAATCCCCAAAGCGCAGGCTTTTCCTCGACTTAGGGGCCCAACTGCTACAACTTCACCTACTAAGGCAGCGTTCACCTACTGTTACCACTACAAAAACTCTGGTAGTCATGCATGGGCTTTCCAACAATTTGGAGGTACCTTTGTGCAGGTCTCCATGATAAGGACTAGAACATTTTGGGATCTATACCGCGGTCCCCGTGCATAGGGAAGCTACCACATGGGGTCAGTGAACCCCACCCTAAACCCTAAACCATACCTGCCAAACCGTTTGCCTCAGGATTCTTGGGTAATGTAAATTTACCCTGAAAAGTTGGGTAAGCAGCAGCAGGTGTCTCCAAACGCGACATGTTGAAAGCTCGTGCCCTGCCTTGCCATTGCACTGCCATTGCGAATGCGTATGAGAATCAGTCATGGTATTGCTTCAGAATCCGTTCTGCTTTGCTCGCTTGCCTTTTAACTCTCCAAACGTTGAAACTCCGCAAACATTGCCCTCAGCACGCGTTGCATCGTGCGAAGCGCGTGAAGCTTCGGACTCACACGTCGGCTAACCCTTGAGGGTTTCCCTATGTAATCTTCCTGCAGCTGTACACTAAATACAAGCGGTGAAAGAACCCAATTAGAGGCGCTGGCTTCCATCCACATGTCTACCATGAGATGGTGAAAGAAATGTAATTTGGGAAGAAGGGGAAATCGACGGCAACGAAAATGGTAGGCCATCATCGCCAGCCTGTTGTACCCTTGCAGGAATCGCATTCCATGCGTCACAACTTCCCTTGCCTTGCTCGGGCGTAGCCAGACCCCAGAGCTGTACAGCTCCCTCATGCATGAATTTGCGGCCTGCGTCGCAAGAGCCTGAATCCCAGATTGAATTTCTGGAAACGAAAAGTGTTTGTCTTCGACTACAATCAAAGTGTATGAAAACATTGTAATTGTCTACAACAGAAATACAATTTCAAATTCCCTTTGCGTGTTCATAAACGTTGAAACAAAAGAATGTAAAACACTAACATCCGGGGCACAACTTCACTCAATGCCGGATGTGTGTCATCCTTGTGCAGCCTTCCCATGTAATCTTCGAGCCACTCAAACAAGCGCGTCGTCAGGAAACCCTCGTGCCATGCCCCTGCGGGCATGTCATTTGAGTTCTGCCACGCAAGCAAATCACGACTGATCTGAGTTATGAAGGCGTAGCGGCGGGTTCGCTTGCAAAAGCACCTGTAGTCCTCACTGAGCAAAGCCAGCCGTTGATCTACCGTACCCTGTTCCTCCATGGATTCCAGCAGAGTGACAATAGCCGATGCTATAAAGCTTTTGCCGCAACCAAGATGGAATGTATGCCAACAATCCAATCGGTAAAGCCACATGGCCTTGTCATGTGGAATGTGCAGCAGGGGGCCCGCCCGATCGAAGCCTGCCGGCTCCACACCATCAGTTTGCCGCCACCGTGCCTGCAAAGCGAACTCTTCCCAAGGCCAAGTTTCCTGACCTCCTTCCACGCCACCCCAACAACGATAGCAAATGCCTGAACCCGCCTTTTTGCTTTCAGACTGTTTCGGACACATGGAATAGGTACGCGAGAAATGCCCTGCCTTGCCTAAGTATGGAAGGTCACCCTTGACAGCCACTGTTTGAAAGTAAATGCGTTGAACAGAATCTCCGTCCGGCAACAGCAAACCGTTGGTTGCCAACGACTCCATATCTTTGGCATAGAGCTCCAGCATCGTGTCTAGAGCTCCCGGGCACTTCTTATACAAGAAGTGAGGGAGCGCTGCAAAAATGTAATGGGTGGTGAGCGTGCTGCCTAAGAAGTTGAGGCGCATTGGGTCTTCCTGCGCAGTGTAGTTGTCCTTGTTTTGATCGGCAGCTTGGCTGCATCCTCGACCAAGCACCCCGTGCGTACTCAGCACCATCAGCGGCGATTTCCGGTAGGTACGGCCTTCGTCGCCGTGATGCAAAAGCGGAATGGTGTTCCTCAAGCGATCAGTGTCCTCTCTTCCAGCACGCTTTCCACTGCTGTAAACTGGGTGATCCGGTCTTGATTGCTTGAGGCGACGCCAAAACTCCAGGCAGAGCTCGCGGCGTTTCATTACATCACTCGTGCCAACCAAGTAGTGTAGCCTCCCTGTGCTTGCAAGGAAGAAAATCCAGTCAGTCATTCGGATGTATGGAACCTTTTTTTGGGTGGGGAGGTCAACAAACTGGAGGGGAACAGCAAGCTTGCAATCCTGCTCATCCAAGACTTTGTGCACTCCACTCTCAGAGTGGCCTAAGGATATCTTTGCAAGCGCTTTTATCCCAGCACTGCTGGATGTCGATGTTCTAGCGCTCTCGATGATGTCCGTGCAAGGCACCTGGGCGCAAAAGAGCAAATCCAAAAGCGACGACAGTAGAAGGCAAGCGTATTGTCTGCAGGATTCAGAAGAAAGGCCACATGGAATCTTACAAAGCTGTCAGCGATGCAAAATTCTCCGGCACTTTTTGCAACAGCTGCGCGCGCGCGAAACATAATGCCAAAAGTTGTCGCGAGGCGAGGAGCCTGCTGAGGGAACCCGAGAAACAAAGTAGATGGCTTGGCTATACATTTAATTGCTATTATATGCGTCATACTTCTAGACAGGCCCTCTAAGCAAACCCTTCTGTTAGAACGAGCTACTAGCCTATTGGCAAAGGCAGGTCAGCCCGGGCACCAACAATGTAAACGTAGTAGAGCTCAGCGTGTATATGTCCAGGGCCTTCCCCCCCACATTGAATATTGCGGCAACCAACGATACTTTGATATTGGTCAATCAGAGCTGCTTCCAGCATCTCAGCCGTGCCTTTGCACGTAGTTGAATGCAGCAACATCATAGACGAATAGTTTAGCTCCTGGTACTTTCGAAATCTAAAGATTGGGTTGCTTGTGAAGCCAATCTTGAAAACACAGACATTGGCACCTATCAGACGCCGAAAGGCATCCACTTTGTTTTTGCAGTGCTGCAGTACTTTGCCCGCAGTATGCTTTCCAACCGTGATATCCAAGTATGCAAGGAGCATGGGCTCCCCCAATTTTCGAAGCACCATTTCTTTGGACTCGGTACACTCGCATGAGTTAAACTCCTCCGATAAAGCATCCATCCTATGAGCAGTCAGTGACCCACGAGGATCACATAGTTGTGCCTGAGGTTGGAGCAAACTTGATCATGTCAAAGCATTTAGCATAGGCAATGTGTAGATTACTTTAGATTTCCGTCCTTGCACTGCTATAGGGCTATATATGGCATATGAACTACGCTAGTTAGAAAATATTGGCAATTCGCCGCTGGGCTGCTGGTGGCACTGCTGCAGCGGTGGGAGGCCGATGCGGAACACACGCTGTCATAGCGCTGTCATTGTGACTCACTTTCTGCCTCAGTTTGAATAAGCTACGGAATCTTCAAGCATTCTACACACTGCATGTCTATGGGGCGCATGACAGAATCCATGGAGGCTGTTGCACAAGCCAATGTTGAGCCAAGAAACCTTTTACGCTGCTCAGCCAGTGCTCGCTGGCCACCAGCGCTAGTCCCATGGTCAAAAGTGATCAAGTCTAGGAAGTCAGCTTCCCATTCTTCCAAAGTACCTTGCATGCCTGCTAGAGCCAGCTGTGATCGAACATTCAGAAGGGCGTCTGGTAGGAAGTGAGTTGTCAGCCAAAAGATTTCCTCGAAAAGCTTGGGCAGGCACACCCTTGCCAACCTGGCGCGCCACTGCAACCATTTCTGGATCTGGACCTGGCATTGTGGGCGTGAGGAGGTATCTTGGTGGAATCAATGCTCTTCGGACTATACGGGGCCGACCTGATTGAACCTTTTCAGCAACCCCCTAGCTGTAAGCATCACAGCATCCGCCGCAAAAGGCAGCAATGTAGCGCTGCGTCGTAATTATCTTGAACAAGCAACTGCTGCTACGTACAACAGCTGCGTCGTTGTGCATTTTGCACATCGCTAAGAATGCACCGTCTAGAGATGCATTTTGAAACCTCCGAGGCAAGCATTTCTTGCAGCTCCATGTCAGCTAGGTGCCTCCCCCATTGGAAATCCTAGGTTTACAGTAGCCGTACCCCAATCCTGGTAGCAAGGTGTCACACGTTGGCACGCTGATGTAGGAGACGCCAAATGGCAATTGCCTAGTTTCCTTAATCCAACTTCTCTTCGTGCTTGGCCTTCTTCAGCTGGGCTCGCTCAACTGACCTCATAATTCAGCCACTTTTGACTAAAATCTGGGTTTGTGCTGCACGTGGGTTGCTAAGTGGGCGGAAGTTTTATATTAGTCTTGCCCCCACCCAATCTCCAAGCCCAAAACCTTAAAAGAAATCCACAAAGCAGGTCTATGAAAATATTATAACCCTGAGTTGTCAAGGAAGAGTCTTCGCTTGATTCTCCGCGGCGAGAAGACGGCTGCACCTGGGAGATGCTGGCTTATGTAAACAACTTACAAAAAGTCAGTGTAACCCAACCTGTACCACTGTAGATCACTCTGCTACGTGTTTATATTGTAGAAAAGGGTGCTTGCGCTGCCGCGCTTTTAGGGCTTCTATAATTGTCTGGGGTGTATAGAGTAAAACACAATTATGTAGGAAGCCCCTGTACACGTGGTCAACAATGGTTGAATGAATCTGGAGCTGATTCCCAGAGCCTTAACGGACCAAGGTTCATGTACAAGGTTAGCAGGGTTTTTAGGGGTGTTTTAGGATGTTACTTGAGTTTGTGTATATATATATATCTATATAAGCTTTAAAGACGACGTACGGGGTTCCCATAGCCACAATTAACATATATAGCCACCGTACATGGATGAGCAAAACCTTATAGCAAGTGTGTGCCACGGCGCGCAAGCGAGGCTTCCTTCCACGCCTCATCAATCGATTGTTGCAACCTGGTGTCATCTTACATATACATATTGGGCTTGAGGCAAGTTCGGGGCCTTATAATTCACCAAAGCATTTTCCGGGGGAAGGTATTTCTAGATGTCATACGTAGGCAAGCCACCCTGACTCAGCGTCGAGACGTGCTCTAAGCTGAACCAATTTTTCATGGCCGGACTCCACATCTTTCAGCTTGGCTTCGAGATTATCCAGGGCCCTGAAACCAAGGATGCGCTGGGTTTGGGGACTATAAGAAACATTCACCTACACACTACATGGTTGTCAACCCTTGCGGGCCTTTACCGGGCTTATAGAGGGCTTACATATGTGCAGGATTCATAGCGTTCGTGTAGGATTTACGCGGCTTCTAGAGGGCTTATTCTAGCATTTCGGGTGAAAGTACGCCATTTGTAGCCTGTATAGTAGCTATATATATATATATATATAGCGAGTATGTGTGCACCCCATACCAACTTCCCCAAGATAAGGATAATGCGTGCGCCCGTGGCTCCACTTACCTCTTGCTTTATGGGCTCTATAGAGGGTAGTTTCTCCTACTGTAGGGAAAAGGAGTATATAACAGGTGGTACAAAGTCGAATTTCAGAGGCAACCAGTATAAGGGCTCAATTGTCTTGTCCAAACACCGTCCTCTTGGCCCGGCAGTCTTTGTTCCTGCTGCCCACATACTGTTCCAAGCGGCCTAGGAGGTCATGTACCTTAGACATTTTGGCAAGCGCCGTCTCCACGCACTTGTCCAAGACTATCTGCTCCTGAGCGGAACACTCAAAATACACGCTGTGGCCGGATGCGGTGCATTGCATCAGCTGCCCTGCTACAACTCTGTAGTACATACCTGTACACCTTCCCAGGACCTTTCCCAGTACATGTTTCCTCCAAATCTTTCCCTAGAATAAAGTATATAACCCCACAAACAAAATAGGATGATGGGAGCGTCCAGGCCACAAGCATGCCAGAAGAACACAGGCGTTTTAGGGTCGGTCTCTTTGATTTCTTGGGTGTGTATATACACTTTGTGTTTAGCTAGGGACTCATGTAAGGTTTTTAACAAGTGTATATACACATACATACGGGTTACAAAAAACAAACACATAAAGGACTCATATAGGGCTTGTACAAACGTAACGCCTTTGTACATGTACGATTGATCGAAGGTTTAGCAGTTTAGCACTTTTTGGGCTGTGTATACTGGGTATATAAAAGTCTCTTCATTTAGAAGCTCATGAACGATACGCTCATGGAATGCTACCATGCTTGATAATATACTCTTCAAGAGCGATCTGTAAATAACGCAGACTAGAAGCATCCGTGGCCGCACCAAGACGCGTCGCCTCTGGGGGAGGGGGTCCTCCAGTAGGTCCGGGAACGGATGCGGAGGGGAGGCCTCCACGCGGGCCATTGGCCATCTGGTTGGGGCGCTATTTAACCTGCGGAGGGCCACTTGCAGCCTGGGCGGTGAGGCGCATCGGAGGTTCAAACAGCTTTTCAAAAGGTACACAGGTGACTTCTATACGTGTTTTGAATGGTCAGCTCTAGGGTGCGCCGTGAGGTTGGTATATACTTCGTGAACAGTTAAATTTTAACTGTCCGCCAAGACCACCCCAGATCTCCCCAAACCCTCACCCAAACCAGCCCTGACACCGAGACAAACCCTGAAACCTCCCCAACATCAAAGCAACTGACGAATCCTTGGTTTGCAAATCAGACCCTTCTACCCCAAACCCTCCCAGAGCAAATTCATGCAGAGCTGAGAAATGCGCCCCCGGTTTGGGGGCCCCCAAACCGGGACCTCCCATTAGAGCAGACACTTACCCTAAACCCTACCTAAACCCTTTTTGTAAACCCCACACACAACCCCTATAAACCCTATAAACCCTTTCAACCCTGGAAACCCCATATAAACGCCATACACACTATAAACCCTATAAACCCTGTATATAGATGATGTAGATCAACCCTATAAACTTGAAGTACCCTGCAATCAGCTCCTGCCAGCTATAAACTGTATCATGAAACAAGTACCTAATAAATGTAAATGGCAGCTTCTCGCTGCTCCGTGTTCTCAATATCCTGCTCGCGGTTGAGCACGTGACCGCCATCCTCAATCTCCACGTAGAATTTCTCCAAGCGTCTGCCATAACGGTCGAGCCTGAGTAGAGGTAAGCTGCGCGGCATACAACACCTATCTTAGCAAGATACACATACACACCTAGGCAAAAGAGGGCTCAGTTGGGGTATGTGTGTAAGTATAATTTGTACACACATATATATGGGGAAATCTCAGACCCCTTCCCTCAATGCATCTCAGGCTGTTTGTGCCACGCTGCTTCACCATGCCATTCTGGCGGCAATCGGCTATGGCAAGCTGGATGTAGGACCTGTGTATGCAAAGAGGCCAGGTTTCCAGGGGTTAGGGGGTCGATTCAGTCGAATATGAAGGTAGTCATTTGGTAGCTCAATTTTCTTAGGACGCGGCTTACTCCACTTGAGCTCCGTAGCCATTGTCTTCTCCGTGTGCCAAGCATAGCGTTGCTTGTTCTCATTCTCACGCGTCTTCTTGTGCTGGCGGTTCACAACAGCTATGAACCGGTCCTGGCAAGTGGGTCTATATATATCTATATAGACAAGACAGGAGTTACACAAACAGTCACGCTTTATTCCGACTTGCAAACCAAAGCACCTTGGACCATCCACACTCCCCAAACTGATCCATGAGCTTCTGGCGCGCGTCACCTCCAGCCTTGTAATCAGCCGCTACCTGCTCGGGGACAAGTAGTTTGCCCGATCTCTTCTTCTCGCAGAGCCTGCGAAGCCGGTGGTACTTCGCGGTCTCTGTCGGCTCCCCCTGCCAAAAACAACACTTTAAGGATTCTACATTTGTGTTTACATTCTTGACAACTCGATCCTCTTCATCATCATCAGACCCACTGCGCATCTCGGAGCTGGCGCTGAAGGACTTGGCTAGGTTGCTTGCTGGGGTCGGCGGGTTGCTCTTCGCTGCGTGCAATGAGCTTGGGAGACCTGTGGCTGGCGGGCTCATACGGGAGGTCGCCAAGAAATATGGCGAAGCGCTTGGGGCTGAGGATGGGGTCGCTTGGCCAGGAGGAGGGCTCGGTCCACCAGAGTTCGGGGCGGAGCTGGGCTTGGGCGGGGCACGGCACGGGGTAGCAACAGGAGCAATTGCTTCCGTCCTCGCCTTAAATCGTGCGACTACTTTACACTGTCTGCGGTGTACTCTGACAGAATAGCAGCCCTGCTTTTGGTTGCATTCACAAAACCAACGAACTCAAGTCAACACCATGTTAAAGTCTTTCATGAGATGCCCTGAAGAGTTCTTTGAGTTGATGTTCCACATCCTATGTGTGAACCCACTGTCTCTCTGGAAGGAATATACAAGTAATATAGTTTTGTTTTATGTAGACGTCATAAGCAGCCATTGGCCTGCAACGGAGCCACCTTTTTTGCAGGAGCTGCTATCGATGCTGCGGAAATGGGTCGGCCCAACTTCTGCAACTGGGAAGTTGACGCCTGGGCTGAATGGTTTAGAGGGTTCTCTACGTATCGGGGTTTCGCGTGACAGGGGTGGGTCTGCTCAATGTGTTTGGGCTTGAAGGGCTATATATATATATGTATACAGTAAGTCAGGAGCTCTTGAATTGCAGTCATGTCACTGGGACGGTGTCCACGAAAGTGTCTTCTTCCTTAACTTGGGCAGGTAGACAGTGTTGGGCACGCGTATAAGGACGTACACTACGTACACTTAGAACACTATGTCAACAATTGCAGAGCAAGAAACCTCAGGCTCAGCATCTTTAGCCAACTCAGCCTCGAGCTGATCATACTCCTGTTTGAGCACCTGGTGGGAGATAGTGAGGAAAATCGGGAGGCTATTGAGTGTGCAATCTAGAATCTAGATTTCTACAATTGAACAACCCAAAACCGCAACACTGAGAATAAACCCAGCCTCTAGGCGAGCCCTGACATCCTCAGAAGACTCCATTCTCTCCAGCTTCACTGCCCGAAGTTGCTCCTGACCTCTTTCCACCTCCGAACAACTCCATTTCCGCGAGGGCAAGGGCACAGGGTTCCTGACAGGTTTGCCAGAGGGACTAGGGGCCGAGGCAAGGGTCGAGGAAGGGCTCGGCATTGCAGATGCACACACTCGGAGTAGCTAGACAGCCTACAAAGGCAAGTGCCTACAAAAACAACTTGGCAAGCGTCACAAGGTCTGACATCACATCATGCCCAGCAGGCTTGAGAGCATAGCATAAGATCAAAGTAGCGCTTCTCCAGATATTGCGAAGGTTGCTGCTAAGATCAGCATGGGTCCTTCTGAATTAGCTACGAACAGCGCGCGTTGGCAGGCCAACGTGCAAGCTTGTCATGGTAGCATGAAGATCATAAATGCGAATTTCGCAAAACATCTGATCCACCAGCCCTCGAGCGCCGAAAAAGGTATGTTGAGCCGAATTCAAGGCCAAGTTGAGGCTTACTGATTTTGCGCGTTTTTTGCGTAAAAGTTTGCGCTTTTTTGCGGGTAATTTGCGCCTTTTTTTGTGGATTTTTTGCGGGTAAGGTTCCTTTTGCGGGTCATTTGCGTGTTTTTTTGCGGGTAATTTGCGCCTTGTCTAGAATCTGCATAAATCTGCATAAAATCTAACATAAATTATGTTGAGAATCTAAGCCCGAAACAAAAATAGGGGAAACAAGTTCTGGGGCTTCTAGATCACCTTTAAATTATACTTCAAAGGCTTGCGCAAGACTATGGAACCCTTTTACAGAAGAGCACTTAGAGGGCGGTAGGAATCAGGTGTCTCCAGCACGCCGGAATCTGGAGGGAGGAGTTCCCTTTCAAATATTGCAACACTTCCGGCATCGCAGCATCTACCCATAAGTCTGAGAAGTCTGCTGCCTCAAAGACTTCCTGTGCATCCAGATTAACTGGCACGGGCAGTGGCTCAGGCTTTGCTCGGATCAAGCGGTGGCGCATTCGCTGGACGCGGAGGCCGAACTTGATGGGATAATTCCTGGGACAAGATATAGAAGGAAACATCAGGGGTCCATGGGACACATAGTCGTTATATAGCTCGTATAAATTAAGGTCTTTAACCTAACGGTTTTCCCTACACCCACAAGAACTCATCGGATTCAAGGACATCAGCGTTACCATCATCGTTGGAACATATTCGAACCATCATCATCATCATCGTGGTCATATCATCCAGAGGATTTAGCGGCATCCCTTGAAAAAAATCTTCTACGTAGAACTAGATACCCCAACCTTGTGGAAAACAACTGAATGGGGCGAAGGTCTCAGTCTGCTTCAAATGTCTGGTGCCTTTGTATCGTAGTTTTCCTGCTCTATCTCGGTAACGCACACAAGTCTTGGGGGCACGCTGAAATCTGGCCCGCCGAGTCAATGTCCCCAGGTCAAAGCAGTTCACAGCAGGGGTGTTGGCAAATAAGACATGCCTCTTGGGCGTTCGGGACTGGTAGTTCCCCATCCAGAACTTGGCAGTCCACACCTGGAGGTACAATCTAGCTAGCAGCATATATATGGGGCAATTGGGGGAGACTTTCATAGATTTGCAACACGTAAGGCGACCTATAGAACTATTGTCTGTTTACCCGTAACAAGTCTGTTGTTACTTTCACCCAGGCCTTCAGCTTGTACCGCAGCGGTCGGAATCTATGATGAAATTCGGCCGCCGAGTTGTTCGGCTGCTCTAACACCCAGACAAGTCCCATGGATTCCGCTAAGTAGATCAGGATAATTGTCCTTCGCTGAAGACCAGCTAGAACGCCAATGGGAATGTAATGCACATTGGAAAACCCCCCCCGGTTATTGTAGCAGAATGCAAGTATAAATATATATATATATACAGAGTTACAAAGCCATTCAGTAGAAACATTGCGTGAAGACAATTCGTCTCGTATTCCCAAGCCACTCTATACAAAAGGGTTACCTTGCTGTCTCGTGTCCGGCACAGCATCAAATTTGCTTCTCGTACCGATTTGTACGCCACGTTACCGAGACCGCATATAATACTCCTCCCAGAAGTCCCCTGGTTGACTGCTGAAAAACTCGAACACTTCATCCCCAGAAACATCAGGGCATCGGAGCGCGCGTTCAGCACGGTGGCGAGGGCCAACCTCGGCAGCTGCTAGTGATGAATCTTCCTGGGATTGGTTAGGTCTGTATACATATAAGGCTTGTCTGGTTTACAGGGTTTTACAGGGCTTATAGGTTATATGTAGTGTGTATATACATATAGGGCCGGATCAAGGGCTTAGAGGGATTCAGACTTAGAGGTACGTGAGGTCTACAGATGCCCATTTCAGGCATCACCACAGGTTTGCCAAGGCGACGAAAGGGAAATTTCGAGGTTTGGATGGAAGCCTTGTACGGTCTTCGTGATTATATATAAGGTTTGAATTCTTGTTGGGGTATATACACATGATGAATGTACACACAATGTGACCTTCCAATGAGCCCTGGGAGAACTATTTGCCGTAAAAGTGTAGATAGAACACCGTTCACTCAGAAGCACAGAGCTCGTGCTAATGTCTGCATACTCTATATAAAATATATATGGCCGACCCGGCTATATGATATGTACATATATATATATAGAGGGATTTTAGTAAAGCTTTACTGGCCCACTTGTACTTATATATGTGTATACAGAATGCACGAGCTCTGCGCTCTCTGACGAGGTAGGATTCATTCAGGTTGATGGGGTTCAGGAATCATGCTTGGAAGCCTCAATTTTAGGGTGAGAAGGTGCAAGACCCAATATGAACCCATTAATTGTGAGGATGTGCAGTTTTGTTTTGACAGGCTTGGACTTATTGTACTTGTTATATGGGGGAAAGTTGAGGGCCTTTAAACTGTTGGGTGTTTATGAAAGCTGCACAACCTTGGGAGAAATTCATCAGCCTTGTCAGGAAAGCTACTACGTTGCCCCAAGTCAGCACTTGCCTGAGAACCTCGTAATCCCAACTGAAACAAAACGTAGCCTCCTGACCCTTTATATAGACTCAGAAACGCATCCATGAATACAGGACACCATGATAAGCCTTGAAGAACTCGAAGTAGTTATTTACAGGTGACGGTTGCCACTGTGATCTACACGTAACCCCGCACGAATTTTAATGGATGTGTATAAGATGGAGACGTAATTGCCAGGCCTTCTGACATAAGAAGCGCATGAAACTTCTTGGCCTTTGTCCCGAAGAGTCCCCGTTTTCAGGCCACTACATTAATCCAAGAGATCGAGATACGCCATCCCAGCGCTACTGAGAATGTCCATGAAATTCTGAGTGCCAGGAGGTGCAGCATGATAGTTAATGTCCAGGCTGGCCGTGGGGTGGCCGGCAAGTCTCGAGCTACATTGCCAAGCCCCGCAAAGAACTCCAGCATTGTGTAGGTCTGGCAAACAACGAGTTTGCTTCATTACAGCGAGAAAGCTAGCTCCCCACAGGATCAGCAAGAAGCAGTTCAAACTACCTCAGAAAACATGAGCGATGCTCAAGAACCCCATGGGCCTGCTGGAAGCACTGGATGTTGAGCATTTCCAGAATTGCTTTCGGGAATAGATGTCTAATTCGGGACCCCGTGTTGCCAAAAGTTTCAAGCCGCTCAAAAGAGAAGACCGGGGTATACTTCAGAGGGAGGCCCAAAAAAGCTAAACAACCACTGCTATAGAGACCCAACTTTATTAACGTCCGGTAAGATTGCGCTAATGTGAGTTTTGGTTTTCCACTTGTACCCCCAATCTATCAAGTACTGAGCAAGCTCGCGGCTGCTAAAGGGTGGTGTATCCATATATACACAGGGCTAGCTAAACCTATCAACGGTATTCATACCTATGGGGACCTATATCCCTAATTAATCAAAAAAGGTTGATGCAAGAACACAGAGGAAGAAATCCACCGGTATAATGCGTAGACCCTTCCTAAGACTACAGGGTGATAGTAATTATAGTAAGTATATAACCCATATGGCTCTAGGTAGTTGAGATTCTACCTAATGGATCCAGTTAACCCCCTTGAAGTCATATGTAGCCGATTACAAATTTCATATGATCCCAGGCATGCCTTGGGGGCTCCCATCTCCTGGAGTCGCCAGAAAATCGCCGGCAACATGCTGGGCCAAAGGACGGGTTGTGAGGACGCAATGCCAGGTACTGATCTTTGCATGGTCCCTGAAAACAACAAAGTAAATCTAGATGTCCCGATTTACCTTCCACCCAGCATGTGGCAATGCGGCCTTAAGAGATTCGATCCCAGCCAAAAATGCTCAGAAGAACCCAAGCTGAATTCTGCAACACAAGGCAGGTGATAATGCATTTGACTGCCCGTCTTTCACAACAGAGTGGCATTCAAACATGCAAGGGTTGCCAGTTCTGGCAGCCTTCTCCTGCCTGTGCTGCTCCACATGCTTCAGGAACCATACTCGGCGCTTCATCCGGGCCTTGGCCGAGCTGATGAAGCGGAATGGTTTTGGTGGATGTATATATATATATATATTGGTTGGAGGGAAGTAGAGGTCACGGAGTTGCTTAGGTGTCCATTGAAATAAACGGGCGCTCAGACTTTTGCTCCGCAGGTTAGAAGCCTACAGTGAACATGTTCTCGCGCAGCCTTCCGTGAGTAAAGCAAATTACGTAGAGGCGTCTGCAGGGAAGAAGGACATGAATTCACTGTGCAATAGTTTTTGGGCCATGTAGCTGTGGGGGGAAGGGCGGGTGATATGTCCCGGTTCGCCTTTCTAAATGATTTTGAAAAGTTTAACACATGTACACGCAGAACCTGGAGCGTGTCCCAAAACTGTGCTCAAACCCTCAACCCCACGTAGTCTACACACACCCAGGAAGATGCCAGCAACGTCCCTCGCTTTTAGACTATCGGCGTGATGTGTCTCGTGTTGCAGGGGCTTGTTACAAGAATGGTTTCAGTAGAGGTGTGCAGGAGTACGCATGAGGAAGGTAAAAATGCTGCATTGAAGGCACCTTATGTCGGGAGAGTCCCACACACGGCATCTATGCAAACATCCCTGAGCTGCTTTACGAAGAAATCCATCCCCCCCCCAGCTAGGTTACAGCAACGAAGGCAATTGAAGATCACAGTCAATTAAAGCACCTGATGGGTTTTAGAAGAGGTTTGGGTTTACTGTTGTGAGCATGTGAGAAAAAGCAGAAACATGTTGACACCTGGAGATGTTTGGAAGTAATTTGGCTTATAAGGGCTGAACAGAAGGTATAACGGGCAATTCATGTTTGAGGCATCCCGTTGAAAACTATACCTCAGACTTCTGGGGAAATGTAATACATCAGGTTACAAGTCTACACAAATACAACAATATTTGGGACCTTTTCAGAAGTAGCCTACACAAGCCAGCATAAAGAAATGGAGGCCTTGCAATTTGCTTCCCGGATCCCTGCCTACTTGGTTTTGCGCGGGCTGAACAGGTTTGACTCCCCGAACAACAGGCAAGAGGCTCCCTGTTGGAGGCTAAAGCACGTGAGACCCAAACAACATACTCACAGCAACACTTCGTGCTGTTGATCCGTATGTTCAAAATCTTCCCAACACGTGTTGCGCAGCCTATGCAACCTATGGAGACCTTTGCTCGTGTATCACACACAGAAAGTACCAGACTGGTGCCGAGCAATGCAGGGCCTTCATATACAGTAATGGGCTGTGGCTACCAGGGCGTTTACGAGCGGCCTGATATACATACGTGTGAAACCCTTGAAGCATTTATGTCAACATGTTTTTGGGTTCTACGAAGAAGTGTCTACACAATCTTGTATAGGGTAACTCTAAGTAACCGATAGGTGAGGATTTGATTAGGGGGATAGATGGGGGACAACATTTTCTCTGGCTCTATACCAGTAAAAAAATACATTATATATGTGGAACCTCTAATTCCGCTAAAGGACGTAGAGAGGGGCCTTCGGCGAAGCCAAGCGGCCAAAATTCATCTGAGGACACGCATGAGACTTTGGGAGTAACAATTTCTCTATATGGGCCCTACATAGATACATACAGATAGTCCATACGCATGTAGGTTTTTTTAGCAAGATTCACCGCCGAAGACCGATTGGAGGAACCCCAACAGAAACAGACCATCAATGCAATTATAATTGGACACTGCTTGGATCGCTATTCCCTGCCCTGACCCAAGGTTATGGTTACTTAAAAGTCGTGAGCAACCTCTATACACCTACATTATTCCTCTAACCCTAAATTCAATTTTGAATCCAAGCTCTTGGGGCCCTACCTAAGCTGGACCAGCCCAGATCAAGGTAAATGGAGCTTCAGCGGCCGCCTCTGCAGCCACTGCCCTACAAATCTTGAAACTGGAGGCCCGTCGCTTCCATGTGGCGCTTACAGATCACCGCGTACTTTGCGCAATCATTGAGCATTTGCTTGAAGCGATCGCAATCGGGGGAGTTCAACTCGTAACGGGTCTGAGCCGCATCACCTCCCATCCACGTCACCTGTGTGCTACACATCCCACAAACCCAATCGTGTAACTCTAGCGTTTCAAGTTTCCAAAAGACCGTTGTTGTATCTAACCCTGTATATACGTAAAGCCTACCATATAACTTCAAATGGCCCAGCTACAAAATGATCCACGGCTTCCAGGGCAACATTGACTGTCGGCCACCCACCACTGGTGAGGGTGCCCACATGTCAATGACGATGCGCATCTTCAGGTCATCCTCAAGCAGGAGTGGCATCACCTCATTCACAGTCATGTTCTTGGTGGACTTGGAGTGCAAGGTCTTGCGGCGGCTGCGTGCGGCTGCGCACGCTTGCTCCGCCCCAGGGTCAACTCCCGGTCCCTCCGCCATTGCCTCTGTCGCCTCCTTGGGGGCGCTCTTGCGCTTCTTCGATGGGGCTTTGGGCTTGGCAGCCGCCTTGGCCATTGGATCGGCAACGTCCTCGTTCATCACCAACTCCTTGGGGTCGGACTTGGCTGTGGCAGCATCCGGCACCTTCTCCTTGGGCTTGGTCTCGGACTTTGCTGCGACCGCTTTGTCACCAGCCCTCACCTTGGCCCTTGCCTTTGGCTGCAGCTTCAGCTGCTCACGGCGTGTGATGAAGCCTGGGTTGCCCTCGTCGATGGAAAAGCTGTCCGAAGAGCCTGTGGGGCTGGGGCCTTTGCCGGATGATGAGGATGGGCGGGAAGCTCTCATGGCCTCCGCTGACTCGGCCAACATGTGCTTCAGCTTTGCAAGGGGGCGTGCCACCATCCTCTTAGGAGCTGGCGTGCACAGGTCCACTTCCTCACCATCCGTGAAAAGCTGCCGCTTCACGGGCAAGCTGCGTGGGGATTCTGGGATTACAGCATCGGAGTATGGAACCTGGGAGTCCTCATGAATCATCACTAGCGTGTCATCCGTATCCAACACGGAGTGAGCTGAACAAAACGATTTCTCAAATTCAGGTTAGGGCGGGGTTGTATAGGGCTATCTAACCCAGGCAGAATCCCACTTTACAGTCAAGCCAGGGCCAACCAAATAAGACCTGTCGTACCTCCCGCACTGGAAGACTTGGGACAGGAATCCCGTGCAGGGGCTGGATCATCCGTCCTGAAGGCATGTAGCCACAACAATTTTTCTAAACGCCATACCCTATTCTCAACAGGGCTACACACAGGCAGCTGGAAATTACCAAGATGGTTGATTCTTGCTGGAAGCAGCCATGAGCTTGTCCATCTCTGCCCTAAGCTGGGCCAATCGCACGAGGCGAAGATCCACCTTTTCCTCACGCGTTGGCTCACGCATAACCCTCTCCACAGTGACGCTCTCCGTCACGATCTCCTCCACCGCGGGTACGCTGGCATCCTTCGGTTCCTCGTCCGGCTCTGTTCCACAGACTGACTCATCATCCCCCTTGTCTGCTTCAGACTCCGCACCTTCTGAGACCACAGCCGCTGGGCCATGATCATCTCCGAAATCCTCACTATCGGAGCCATCATCATGACCCTCACGACCCTCACCGGGCTCAGACTCAGCCTCCGGCTCAGACTCCTCTAGGGCTTATAATCAGGGCTAAGGGCTGCAATCACCTTTACTTGACTCGCCTACTATAGAGCTCTAGCGCAACACATGGGACCCCTGCAGGCCACGATCTGCGTGAGTCAATGCTCAAGATGATTTCTTGTTTATGTACAGTACACGTGAGATCTAATTAAGCGTCGCTGAACCTGTATTATGTATGAACCCTTGCCACACACCCCCCAAACTGTTCCTCGGCAGGCGCTCGGCGCAGCCCTGGCGGCATGGTGGGATCCAAGATGAGCTGGAGATTGTAGAACCCTCGATCCTCACGTCTACATACAGCAGTGTAAAGGGACCGTGTACTTTACCAACCAATATACTAATCCCAACTGTTCTGGAAATCTTTACACTGGGATAACTAGCCAAGAAGCCATGGATGGCTGACGCTTACGAGTCTTCATCTTCACGAATGATGCTAAAGATTTTGCCCAAATCGCATCCAAGTGGATCTTGCCGGCATCCGAGGCAATCTTGAAGTGCTCCCGCAAACGCTTGATCCTGATACGGTAGGTAAATAAGGGGGAGGGGGTTCTGTTGACCACATATAAAATATCAAATGTCCCCAATTAAGTCCCTGTACCCAACCTTGCTAGCAAGATCAACACGTTTCCCTAGTCGTTTCACCTCTATCCATACCGCAATGTTGAAGAGAAAAGCCTGCTAGATTCTTGCAGCGTACTCAACTTTGATTGTGTCCATGGAAAATAAGTTCCAGTTGGGCTCTTCAGCCATTCTTTCCAAGAGGGGCCTGAGCACCGCCGAATTGTTGGCGCAGTGCTTGTTGCAAGCTTTCAACTCTTCATTGGCCGGTGCTACGAACAAGCGCCCACTTTGGCTCACCCGCCTAACAATTTCCACATCCACAGCCCAAGTATTGGCAACGCCATCAAGCTTGCAGGTGCACGCGGAGGGCATGCCGCACAAGACACGTGTTGCAAACTGCCAAAGCAAGGTATGCTGCTACTGGAGCCAGAAAATCCTGTGGGAAAACCATTGAGTTTGATCAGAACCCACTGCAGCTGTCTAGCGGAGGAAAACTTGGTGCGGGTGTGCGATTCCAAAAACATGTTGAGCACCCGGCTGATCACACGGCCGCGATGCCAAAATGGCAAGCCGTCATGGCTCTGATATATTACAAATGGACGCATGCCTACCTGTTGGCATGGTGTTTGGTTTCCTGCTATCACATGGACCTTGCATGGATGGTCGTTCATGCAGCTGCTGTCAACAGCTCCATGTAAGGTTGGATGCTCTGAAAGTGAAAGATGCTCAATGATTGCATGAGACCCTGAACTTACCACCCCTGAACCTTTGCATTGAATGGCGCGGGCGATGATGCTGCCAACACGAAAGCCGGGGCACAGAGGTTGATGGAGGGTATTTGGGGCTAACAATGGGGAAATAGCAAATTACCTATTATGTGGGGGTAGGATTCCCAGAGCCCGGTTATTTTCTTGCAACCCATAAATCTAAAGGGTATTGGTTTCACAGGTAAACCATAAACCCTAAACCCTAAACCCTGAGTTTCCAAGGCAGGCTCTTGGTTTGAGCCCAACGAGCAATCTTACTGGGGGTCAGTAGGGAATAAGGGAAGATATTATAGTGATAAGGCTTTAGGGTTAGCAGGGAATGAGGGAATATCATATATTGGGATCATGTAAGGTTTATTTTCCCATGTTTCCTACTAACTACCAGTAAGCGATTAAGTCCTGGCCATGCATTTACATAGATACCAAGGGGTTGGAAGCAATAATTACCTCTAAGTCTCTGGGCATTATGTTTATCAGTTTATCTTTGCAGGAGCTTGCAAATATCTACCCCCAAAACATGCAAACACTGAGTTGAGGATACTGACAGCCCCAAACGCTTGGCACACATCCAATTGAGGGTTTGCCAGAATGGGGAGTACTCTTGAAGATCCTAGGAGTATCTTGGGTCACTCACCCATGTAGGCGCATTTGGAGAACTCCGAAAGAAACAGCAGTCGTAGCACATCGCCTTAGCTGGCCGTGCCACGGTGTAGCCAGAGCGAGGCACACGAACGCCTGCACAGGCATCGCATGCGTTGCTTCGTATCCGTCAGATTACGGATAGTGTGCACGCAGGGTTGATTATGAGAATCCTGCGCTGCAAGCTTAGGGAGATCGCAAAGAGTGTTCCAGGGCACATACAGAGAAATGCCACGAATCAAGGGCGACACGCCCCCTTTGCGAAAGCTGCTGAGCGTCCTCACATAAGCCCCAATGGCGGATGTCCACAGCATTTCCCTCAGGTTAGGCGCTCGCCACTAACAACGATGACAGGGGACAGCGAGAATTAGGTTGGGGTCCTGCGCCCCTGCTTCTACACAGCTATGACTGGGGTGTCTACACCAACATTTTCTGTTGCAAAAGGCAGCCCATGCCCTCAGCTCCAATAAATCCTAAGCTCTAGACACTAAACTGCCGCCTTCTGGCATTGTTTTCAATAAAAGGACCTCCCGGACAATGGCAATAATGAAAAGTCACCCTAAACCGAAAGCACTTCTGAAGAAGAGCCTCTTTGCTGCAGGATCGGTCCAAATCGCTCACACATCTCTTCCTGCCGCGGGTTGTATATGTTGAGTTCTCGAGGCATTGTGCAGGTTGGTTTCTTTGCAGATTGGACGTCTCAGAGCACATGGGGCAGACCATGGGAAACCAAATCACAGTAGAGGGCCTTCCAAATTCTAGACATTCAACAGTTTCTCTGGGCTTGTCTATGGTGGTCGCTTGGGTAACAGGGTCAACATCTAAATTCAGTGGACAAGGTCTATGGCTTTAAGGCTTATTGGGCGAAGGTTTGGGCTTTGGGGCCGAAGGTTTAGCATCTCACTATGGGGGTCCAGGAGCTTCGAGATAGAGCTGGGAATTGATCAGGCATGCGCGCTACAGGAAGAAATTGAAACAACTTTCCTGAGTCTTGAATGCCATGCTTTATACGCCAAGACAAGCGCATACTTTTTCAGTCTAGCTGCGGCATGAGACATACGGCATATCACGCAAATCCACAAATATGTAAAGCCCCTATCAGCATCAGTTCTCAACGTTGGTGTTTTGGCTTTGCAAAGCTAACGACATAAGAAGCGGCCACAACTCCGCAACAAATCGAGCGTTATCAGAATGCTTGCCTGGCATGCAGATGCTGGATTGGTAAATCCTCAAAAACAGTGTCAACAAAGGCTTAAGTAAATCTTCGAATTCTCACGTTCACGAAAGTCGTTTCGTCCTTCTCCCACCGTCACCACCTATGTTTCTACAGCTGCTGCTCCTCCCACCGCCACCAGCACCGCTACCGCCACCAGATGCTGTGTTTTCTGAGCTACAGCAATTGTTCCTGCCATGTCCTGTACATGTTGAAATGTTTAAAGCCTGCCTGACCTCGTTCCACTAATCTCCCTGTACCCAACGCCATGTCAGGTCTCTAGTGCAAACAGTACTTGCCCAGAGAGTCAGGTACCCAGTAGGGCGTTATGTACCAGAAACAGAAACTATTCAGATGATGGTAGTTCGGACCTCACCACTAGCCCTGGCGAGCAATGGCTGAAAGCCTGTGAGCGAATCAGCTCGTGCGGCGAAACGTGTTCGAAGACCTGCTCTACTTGGGGGGTTCACGTGGCTTGAGGGTTTATGGGTTTAGAGTTTAAGGGTTTAGGGTTCAGGGTTTAGGGCTTGCGGGTTTAAAGTAATTACCCAAGGGCTCCTGTGTAGTTCCTTTTTGGGTGTGGTGTAACACAAGTAAGGGATTATAATATACGAGCCAAAAACTAACTACATAGAAGGTTTTGGGTATATCCCAGTTAAGATGTCTCTACAAGGCTTATACAGGGTTATACCGAGATTATAGTGTATAGAATATAAACGTTTTTGCGGATAACCGCTATAACAAGAACAGTGGTAGTTTGATTCTTAACAGAAGTAATTACCAATGTTGCTACTATTCGTGTAATAACACCAACAGTAGCGAGATGGGCAACAATAAAGATAGTAAGAACATTCGGAATAATAATAATAACAATAATAGTAATGGTATATGGTACAAGTATAGATACAATGTAAACCCACCACCAGTCTAAAATTGTAAGCCATGGACCATGAATTCAAGCACTTTCTTACTGTTTCTTAGTAGGGAATAAGGGGATTCAATCCCTATATGATGCACGGTTTTTATTTATGGTCTGGGCAACTGGTCAATGGAAAATTGGTGAGTGTGTTATCGTGTTCCAACTTTTGGTGTACATGTTGTCGTTATCGTTTTTGGTGAGTGTGTTATCGTTTTCCAATCAAAAAACCTGCGTCACGAATCCAATGTCCATCCTTTACACATCTCCTATGACCGATAAAGCAACCACGCATCAATATAACCCCTATACAATCTAATGCCAGTATTTCCTACTAAGAACCAGAAAGTTTTGGTACTTGCCCTAGGGTTCCTCGGATTGCTGCACCCTCAGACTGAGACTTCGTTGGTCTAGAGTTTCGTGGCTCTAGTGTCGGCGAAGAACGGTCAAGCTGATGTTGCCCGGTGCCCTAAAGCAAAGGCTTAAAGCTCTACTAGTTTACGAGCGTAGATTTCCGTTGAGGCTTTGCCGCAACTAGCATTGTAAAGTTGCGCAGAAACACTCATAGTCCTAGCCATCACTCCTGCCTCTTCACCATGGCGGCTCAGATATATCTCGGTAGCGTCCGGGTACCTTCCAAAGGGGTCCATTCCAGGCTTCCGGGTCACCAGGTGTTCGACTAGCGCTGCATCTGGATTTTTTTTTACGACAGGCGCTTAATATGCTAGCACTAGGTTGTACAGTAAACTTCTTAGCATTTGTTTTGGTAGTCTTGCCCACATAAGCCCAAATGATGGATGATTTCCGTTTTCTTTCCATTCCTTCTTTCCTCACTAACCAGCAAGTGAGAGCTGTAGGCCGAACAGGTGCCCCCCTCTTTGGATACACGTTACTTAGAGGGTCGGAGGACTGAGATGTGAGACATACCACTGGGTACTTGCCCAAACCCGAAGTGAATGCTGCTGCGGCCATTACAGCTTAAGAGCTTGCAACCCGAAGGCCCCCAAGAACCGAAACACAAAGCCTTCCAGCCCTGGGCGCCTGTGATGTTTTGAAGGAAGTCTGGCACCTCAAAACCCTGAATGTAACAATCGTAATACGGTAATGGTACTCATAGTACCACTAGTAATCATAATGAACTCATACCAATTGTAGTGCTGCATTCGCGTCCCATACCCTGAATCTCTGGACGGTAGAGCTGGCAGAGCCCTGAACCCCTATGCCTGAACTAGCTCAAGCCCGAAACACCTTCAGTCTTAGGATTCTAGGGTCCCACATTGAGGGTTAATAGTTCGAGGATTCCATAACAGGACTTGTAGTCTGACGTCTTAATGCTGAAGGTCTTTAGTACCGCAATGATAAGGTAGTTTCACAAAATAATGGGACCCCAATATAGACCCCAATAAACTATAATCCTTATGCTGGGGACCCCCCAAATGGTACCCCTAATTTTGGGAAACCCCCATAAGTTCCCAAGCCCTCGCCCTTTGGGCTGTCATGAGCCCATCTTGGCAGAGGCACCCAGTGACCAGATAGTCACCAGCCTCAGGCTACAGCTTTAGGATCCCTAGCCGTAGAACGCTCAAATCTAAGCCAAAGTAATCACGGATATAGGATGATTTAGGGATTTGGGGTTAGGGCTTCAGGGTTTGGGGGGGGTTGATGACGGCACGTGTTTTTGTGAGAGTTACATGGTGATTCTATCTCGGGGCGGTTTCTACGTGATGGATCTTTATGCTCCCCCCGCGCAACTTTGTAGGAGCCAAGGGCACGGATCAGGGTCACATGGTCAAGAACTATCCTATAGTCCCCCTTAAGTAGACAGAATATGGGGTATACGGGGTCTTATAATAACAATTACCCGAAGCCATATTCTATCCACTTAAGGTTGAGTTCTGAAGCCTCAAAAAGGAGAATTGGTACACTATTGACAACAGGAGCAGGAACAAGCTTCACAATAGCCATAGTCACACAGCCCGTAATTCCGTAATGCCTATCCGAACAACCGTCAGGTCGTGGGGCTGTTGGCGGCAATCAAGGGTGGGAGAGTGGATCAGAAATCATGTCACCAGCACATGATTAATTGAGACACTGTGATTAATTGAGACCCTGCTTCAATGGAAGGGTCATCATCTTCCGTCAATGGAGGAGTCACCGTGTAGCCTTGAAGCAAGGCCCTATCTTACCTGGCCCTTCCAGACATATCTGTTTTCACCGCTTGTCCCTCCCTTGCCATGTTAGGCCGTGAGGTTAGGCCAACTTTGTATATGATCATTAGACATAAGTTGTTTTAAGATCACGGCGGTGCGCATGATAAGGCGGTCCTTAGTTACAAGGGCCCGACCGCTGCAACCCAGCAGTTTAAGTAAGTATTCCTTCGGATATTAGGCTGCCGCCCAGAAGTCCTGGGACCAAAAAATATCAGGAATCAGGACTGGCCACAGGATCCTACATGATCCGCTTGTCCCTTTGATCTACGGCGACGCCTTTTAAAACATCCGGACACGTAAACAACCGAACAGGTATATTATACTACCTCTGCAAAGCATGGCGTCCGGCCGCCCGCGATCAAAACATCCGGAATTGAATCTAAACAGGAAAACATCCGGATTTAAAAAGATCTTTTATACTACCTCCGTGCAACGTTGGGGTTGGCCGCCCTCCACTTATTCAAAAAAAGTCACCGTATTTCTTCAGCGCTTGCAGAACACGACGTACTGAGACAACACCCTGCGTTCTGGCATCTTTAACAGCAACGTTTTAACTATCATTGAACCGATATGTCAAGCACACGCCCCAGAGATAGGTGACCACAAGTGCCGTCATCGAGATTCTCGGGCTTAAATGAGCTATAGTCTAAACTCCTAGTATCCCCCTGAATATCCCCTGTAGTAGTCCCCTATATGATCCCCTATATAACCCCCCTTTAAGGAGTTTAGGTTATAGTTCACATGGCAGTATGCTTCTGTCCAAGGAGCCCGGAGCAGCAGCGGGAACGTGGTTCCCTTGCAGAAGAATTTCCTCACAGTTTCAGGTACGTGGAGCGTAAACTTCAAGTTACAACCAAGCTTGGATGTCTGACAGCTTCGCCCTAAGGACTTAGGAAAAATGGGGTTTGAGATTTAGATTGGTTTTGGTTAAGATTCTCTGTGGAAAAGAGCATCGACGCCCGGCATCTCGTCGAGCCGTGCAAGCACAAGACTGCTGTAAAAAAAAAGGTTTAGGGTTTACGGTTTAGGGCACTGCAAATTCCAACATCCTCCTTGCTGGGACCTCGGAAGAGATCCAAAACCCAATATACCCCCTGTATACCCCCAATATAACCCCAACATAATCCCTATATACCCCCTATATAACCCCTAATATAACCCCAAAGAAACTCACTTTGCTTAAATAACCCGTCACTACACTATTGCAACTCCGAATCCCTGAAACCAAATACTCTGCTTACATGACATATTCACAACTCCTCATCCTCATATCCCAAACCCTAAACCCCAAACCCTAAACCCTATCCCTCAAACTGCAGGCCTGGTCCCCAAACCTTGGCTACCAAGGTCTTGGCCCCATACCTGAACCCAAAATCTCATCCAAAGACCTCAGCCCGAAGCCCAAGGCCCATCACAATAAAAGGGTCCAGGTACCCAAATATTAGGGTACTTCAAGAGGTGTTGCACAAGTTATACAGGGTTTAGCCCGAATCCCTAGAACCGAGATCCCAGCGCCCATAGCCACATAATGGTCCAGGTCCCCAATAGTAGGGTCCAAAGGGGTCACAGAAGTTAGACAGCGTTTGAAGTAGCTTTATTGGAGTGCAGGTACCCAAATAGTTGGGTGTTAGGTCCAAAAAACCATTCAGGCTATACTGCTTGGGGACCTGCAGCCCCATTCGTTGATTACTTGGACCCTGTAGGTCCAGGTAAATCTCAACCCCGAAACCCCAAACCCTAAAATTTGGACCTGCAAGGTACGTCCCACCTCGCAACCCCAAACCCCAAACTGCCAAACCCTAAAGGTACGTCTGAACCTCTGAACCGCAAACCCTACAGTTTGCACCCTCTGGGTAAAGCTCACCCGAAACCCTAAACTTTGGACCCTCTATGTAGGAAGTCCCAACCCAGGGGGACCTGGGGAAATCCCTGGGTCCTGGAAGGAAGAAAGTCGAGGTCTGCCTCTGTGACTTGATACATCCGAGCCATACCATGCCTAAGCATGCACTGCTAGGGATTCTATTAGGGTTTAGGGTTTAGGGATTCGAGGGATTACACAGGATTTAGGGATTCTGTAAAGGATACATACAGTGGGGGGGTTCAGATTGTGGGAAATTTGAGGCTAGGGATTCTATAGGGCTTGGCGGAGGGCTCAGGATTCAGGTTTGGGTTTGTTTGAAGCTTCGTTTTAAGGTGTAGGGTATGGGCTTTGGTTTGTCGTGCAGGAGTCACAGGGAGCGTGATATGGAGTTCCTGAAAGGCACCATGATTTGAAGACAGCCACAGAAGGATCATGCAGGTAGTCTTCCGGCTTTGCATTAATTATAGTCAGCATTTAACCTTGCAGGATCTTATTCTCTGCTTGCCTATCACCCTTCGCCTAGCCGTGACAACGCTAGTCTCTAGATAATTCCCCAGGAATCAAAGCGCAGAATGATTTCATGTTTCTGTTTCAAGCATTTGAGGCTCTGCTTGAGAGAGAAATGAAACTGCCCGCGCTTGTCCCAAGTATCCATGTATGTCTATCCAACCACTACTCTGGATAACACACCCTTGAACAGAACACTTTGCGATCTTAGAGCTCGGAGTCAACCAGCTGATTCTCCATAAATAAACACCGGAAGAGGCCCAGAGTGTCTGGACACCCCCACCGCCTCATGCAATACGCTCTGAATTGCTAAGCTAGCTGACAAAGAATCAAGCCTCCCCTGCAAATCAGCAGGACTTGAGATGCTTAAGACTTAAGGAAGCCGTTGCTGCGTATCAAACCAGGAAAGACATCAAATTCTGGCTGAAGAATCGTAGCCTTTTGAAGCATTAGCCCCTGCCGCTAGGTCTCAGATCAAGAGTGCAGTAAAGCCCATCTCCTGCGAAGCCCAAAGACACAGAGACCTCACCTGCAAACCTAATCTATGGATAAAATGGGCGACCGATCCGATGGGCAACTTTGATCCTGATCCCAAGCCGCGAGCCACCCTGCATCTTAAAACCGGATTCCTAAAACCGAGTCCTAAGCTCTCAACGCTAACTGAATCTCGCAAACCTAGCACTGATTAATCTTCAAAGCCTCGCCTGTTCGCTTTCGAAGCTAAGCTAAGCGCCGTTTGTAAAACTTGAAGCCTCCCAAGCATGGATTTGGGGCAGTCACGGGGTGTAGGGGATGGATGTTGGTTTTTTGTTCCAAAATACTAGTGATCAAAGCACCCAACATCTAGAATCAGGGTTCAGAGAGACACCAAACGAAGGACGACGTCATTCCAGTCGAAAGATGTGCTGGAAAAGGCTATCAACCACTGTCGGGCCCTGTTCTGTTGAAAAACCAAGGGGCCATTGGCCTATTGGTCCCCTGTAAGTCCTGCATGAACTACAGTCAATATTTCCCACGTAAATAATAGCATTGGGTTCCTAAACTGCCAAAGAGGCCCTAATATCAACGCTGAATGGTCTCTGGGTCACCCCAATATTCACAGTTACTCCTCTATCCCATTCTCTAACCTCTTACTTCCCGTGACATTTCTCTTCTTTTCGATTTGAATTTCCGTTTTTTGGAGTCCTAGCCTACCTGAACCCTAAACCCCACAAGCCTATACCCTAACCAGTCAAACATCAGGCTGAGAATACAACGTGACAGGTGTGCTCACAAAGCACCCTTCTTTGGAGGAATTGCCCACGCCAAATAAGGGCTTCTCAATATACTGAGTCCGTCTTTTGCGATGCCCATGATGAGGACGACATCTTTTTGGGTAACCCTTGCTGTCCACAACCTCAGCTCTTGGGAGCTTAGCCGAACGCCATGCTATGCCTGAGGACTTTATAGTCCCCCTTAAGTAGACAGAATACAATGTATATGGGGACCTTATTATGATATGCCCAAAGCCATATTCTATCTACTTAAGTGGGACTTTAACACCTCTGTGACAACGACAATTGTTGTGATGGTGATGGTGATGGTGATGGTGGCGATGATGGCCACTGTCGCCTTCGCAACCCTTGCTGCTCCACTACCCCCGTCCCATTGTCAAGCATATACTTCTTGCAATGATCTTGGGCATTGCCCATATTTGTCAAGTCAATGAGGACTAGCAAGAGATTTGGTGAAGCCCGTCCAGTGCTTTGCGCACCATGCCGGGCCTCTCTCCCGCAGCACCTGCACCAGTGTTAGGGATGAGTTTGCGCTGTAAAAGGCTAGGCGGCCGTATAAGGTATGTCCCGAGTGTAAGGATTTGAAAGAGGACTCCAAACAGAGCCCCTTCTTGTTTATAAGCTCACGAAGGAGTTGGCCACTTCTCTGAAGAGGGGTTGATCCATGAACATGGCTATTCTCTGACAGGGACTCGAACGAGCCAAAGGTATGTGGGCATGTGCCGATGTTCAGTTGCCCCTGGCCAGGGGAAGAAGCCAGACAGGGCTTTCGGACAAAGCTCCAAGCAAGGTGACTCCGGCATGAACATGATCAAACGGCAGCTTCTCGATATCCGATTGGCTCTAAGGGACTTTAGGCTTTAGGGACATGAGCGATTGTTGGGGTCCCTGAAACACTCGAAACAGGATTCACGGTGAAAAGCTCCCGTGAAAAGCTCCCAAAATCATGTCGGACGCTATTCTTGTTTGGGCAGGCAAAAATACAGGAGCCAACAACAAGGTTGCCACACAGGCGTGTGCCAATAGATGGAAGCATACTTTGCGGAGATATTGACCAACAATTGCTTAAAGCCATATTTTGAGGGGATTGTTCTGGAGACATCTAGGGACCTCATCTGTTGAAGGCAGCTTGATTAAAATCTACACCCTAAACCCTAAACCCGTAACCTGCAGGGCTCTGCACCTTTGAGTCTGGCGCTTCGTCGCTGATCTCGACGCCTGAGGTGCGCAATCACTCCAATGCCGCTGCGGCAGACATACGAAGAAGGATCTTGCGGCTTCTGGAAATACTTACCTTTAGCCAGGTGGGAATGGAGGAGTGGAAAAGAACATGGAAACTACGATAAAGTGTTTTTTAGGTTTAGGGTTCAGGATTCAGGGTTTAGAAGAAATGGAAAAGAAGATGGAAACTACTATAATGGGGCTATATAGGGACTACTATAAGGATTGATTCCTTCATTCACGGTAAGAATTACGCCTGCCTTTCAAGTTACTATATCTATACACAGAACCTCCTATGTAGTTCCTTTTCGGCTGGTATCTCATAATCCCTTGCCAAAAAACCATAGGAGTCCTTGGGTAAGCCTTCCCATCCGATCCCCGGAGAATCCCTGGAACCCCTCAAAATTGCTTGTGGAGAGAGGAGGATTACAGCCGTGCTCCACTGCAAAGATGCAGGTTCCCCGCGTCAGTGTCACTTAAATATCTGACCAACAGGAGTTTCACGCTTACCCCGCCAAAAAAAAGGGGACCTGGTAAGACTTGCTTGGGAGACTAGAAGCCCCAAGAACTGAGGCATTGAGCCGTACGCTGGGGTTATTCATTGTGCATGTCTGAATTCGCGTAGTCTATGTTACTGTCAGACAGTTCTGTTTCCAACATACCGTGGACCCTTAATCCTCTGAGGCCCTTCATTCGCTCCTGATGGATCATGGCTGTTCAGCAGAGCTCCAGATCTGCAGGCCCAAGTAGTACAAGGACTCTCTCTCAAGATCAGGGGTCCCGCTATCGGAGTAGGGGATCTCATGGTGATGAATACCAGTCCAGTCATGCTCAGCCCACGTCTCTGAAATCAGAAGCTCTCCTGAATGTGAGTCTTTCTCAATCGGGCGTGCAGGCGCCTGGTCGTTCGTAACTTGCGTCGAAACTGGCGCTGCCAAGGACGTACCTTGCTGCGTGTCAGCATGCTGGTATCTCAACATGGGTGTGTTTGCTTCGAGATCGTGATCTATCTTTATGCAGAGTACAGGGTTTGTTGTTGGAAGCCTGGGAAGCTCCCATGTAAATGTTGGTCCAGGATTTGGTGCTCAGCCATTAGGACCGGGCATTCGACTGTGTGGGTGCGGGATGTACAGTAACTGAAGGATTCAGGTGAGGTATCTAGGGCTCAAGGTAGATACTTCGAGCTTGCCTATGCTTTACTGACGTTTTGTGTTTGTTATGCCTTTTTGTGGTTGCTTTCTGTTTCCCTTTTTGCCAGTCGAATTGGGGATATTGAAAATGGTCAGACACAGGACAAAACATACTCAGCGGTTCCAAGCAATTAAGATGTGGATTTGAAGGACTTCATGTGCACAACTAGAAGCCTGAGGTTGATGATGCTTATGCTTATGGCGCTGGACATATTATCCAAAGCTTAGGAAATGTGCAGGATGTCATCCCCTGGAGCAAGATACAGGACTGGTTGGGCACGACGGTGGTTGGGCTGCTGTATTTGACAGCCATCTGAAGGTTTAGGATTTGTAGCGCTTGCAGAGGCCCCCTCCCTAACCCTGACGCCCTGAAGCGCACCATTCGCGGTCGCTTGTGTCTGCCATGATGACCATGCTCTTGTCGTCTTCGACTACGGCCTGGCTTCAAGCATAGGTATATAGGTACAGTACTCCCTTTCCCCCAGACATTCCAACCCTCGATTCCAGTTGATAAGGAGTGTTGAAAGTTGCACAAGAATAGCTCCTTTTCAGATCAGGGATGGGCCTTTTTTTTGATTGAGGGGGCTGGACAGCCACTAGACCCCACCTGGCTTTGTACTGAATCCCAATAAGGGACCCCAGAACTCACCTACACCTGTTCGGGAGAGCTTGCTTCAGGTTCATCCGTTGTCTCTCTGGCTGTATTTGGCTCAACTTGTCGTGCGGCAGCAGGGTCGTGGACAAAGCACGACGGTGCCCTACATCAAATCGGAAACAGCAACAGATTTGTCCAATTCTCCGTGTCCTGACTCTGCAGATCTGTATCTCGCGAAGCACGGCAAGTGTACGGCAGAAGCGGGCAAACTGCCGGCATGTATGACATACATATGACCGTGTACCACATGCCCTGTAGACATGAGATTTTCCCGGCCTTTGCCACCTCCTCTCCATCCACAATGGTCAGCACCTGGACAGCAGCAAAACTCTCGTACCATTGCTCCGTAGCAATAGTGGCTTCAAGTAATTTGGGAGGCTTTCCGTACTACTGTCTGAAGACACAGAGATCAAACTGGGCTAAAGCAAGGTCTCAATTCACTGGGAATGATGTATCTTTCAATCTACCAGCATATAACTTGCACCAAACCCTTATCATGCTATAGAATTTCCAGCATGTAATTTACACCGCGAATATGAGGCACCCTAAATAAAATAACAAGTCTACCAGCAAGCAGGCTGTGAATTGGGAATTCTGAGCATCCTCAGGCCATAACTTAAGAAGTCTCAAGCCCTATAATCCCCCTTAAGTAGATAGAATATGGCTTTGGGTATATTTATAATAAGATCCCCATATACCCCATATTCTATCTATTTAAGGGGGACTATAAGCTCTGAAAGCCCAGGGCCCCAGGAAGTCGCCTAAGCAGGATGGCTGCTGTCCCCACACAGCCAGAAGTGAGGTATCCAAAGCAACAGCAGGGAATCAGCATAGAACATCTACATCAACCTCCTAGCGGATTTTGTGTGTCGGCAGGTACCAATACCTCTGGTAAGGTGGTTGCTCAAACATATCTATGAGGCCATGAGACCTAAGTCTGACAAAATGATGAGATTCAAAGGGGCTTATGATGAGGGAACTCAGCGGTTCTTAGAGGGTCTTCCCGTTACCTGATGAGGCTGCCTCCTCGCCACGGACGGCGGGTCGCGCAAGGCGCCAGCCCAAACGACGAACCTTTGTGCAAACTCGGACTTTTGCGACGTAGATGGCTTTGCGTCTGCTTGATGTGCACTTGGCATTTCTCGGCTAGAGAACCACCGACCAACCGACTTGGGGTCGGGGGTTTAGGATTTGGTTTTGGCGCTTGGGGTTCGGTACGCCGCTTCAAATAGATAGTTGAGGATGTTTACTGAAATGCCAGTAGATGCTGGGTGCAGTGCGTACATCATCGCTTTCTGGGTGCTTCTACGTTCCTTGATCTTAATTGGGGCTGGGGCTCAGTGTTTGGGACTTAATTGTCAGGGTTTATCGTGCTCATGTGGAGGGCCAAGAGTCCGGAGCTTGTGGTCTACCACGCGGCTTTTCGAGAGAACAGCAAGGCGTCCCACTCTGAACTCTCGGTCTACTTGTACGAGGAGCAATCCAGCAGAATGTCCATCAGGAAAAGACGTGCACTACACACATCGGAACATCTCACCTAACTGTCGAAGCTAACATGCCAAATTCGATCCTGACAAACACTGCAAACATGGCAACATGTGACCCAAACCATGACACCGCATCATTCCCTGCAAGTCTCCTGAGACGTCTGCAACTGTCCCGCACTTTCGGATGATGGGGAGAAAGTGCCTGTAGCGGGAAATAATATACACCATTCATTGCTGGGCAAGGGAGCGTGTTCATGGTCCATGGAGGTATTGTGTTTCCTATGATAGCAATCAATGACAACAGCTTTGCAACCTGATGTCGACGAAGCTTATTCTGCATAGTACCGTTCTGTTTCCATAATGTTCTGAATACTGCGATCCGTCGTATCCCTGCCGGGAGGTCATTTACGGGCCCTGAACCCTAAACCCCAAACTCCACAC
>CAJNIZ010003391.1:0-11525 GCA_905231905.1 Symbiodinium pilosum | reverse complement strand
AGGGTTTAAGGGTTTAGGGATTGCTTTGGGGTGTTGGGCTGGTACTCATTGGTTTTCGGTAACCCTGTGAGAAGTTGCTACGGAGTGTTCCGTTGGTGAGTGTATACATGCCTATGGGGGAGTGTCCTGAGAGGCCCCGCAAAACGAATCCGACCTCATATGAGCTATAGTCTAAATTCCTTAAGGGGGGGTATAGATATAGGGGATTCTATAGGGGACTACTACAGGGGTTACTCAGGGGGATACTAGGAGTTCAGACTTTAGCTCATATACGTGGTATCTTTGCAAAAGCAGGGTCCCCATCTCTGCTCGCCTTGACGTGGCCCATCCCTCTTTAGGGGTTTAGGGTTTACGGTTTACGGGCCCTTGGAGCCTTAAATCCGATCTCAGCCCTAAACTAGGTTGTCGCTGATCGACATTTTCATCTTCTTGAATACTTACCAAGATATAGATGAAACAAGATACAGTGAAACCAGCTCTTCCTAAATGGTACCCGAACTAGGTGACAATTTGGGACATTTAAGGATTTCCCCAGATGTAAAAGGGACCCACGCCCTACTCATGAATAAATTTGGGTACCACCCAGGTATGTACATCTTAAAGCCTGGGTAGCAACAGGGGCTTGAGGGACCTGATTACTGACCGCAGTCTATATAAACCACCATTCAAGTGTGGGGGCGTTTAAATAGGCATCCAGTCAACAATATTCACGGAGGCCCTTTAGCTTTCACCAAAAGCAGGGTTTGAGCCAGGTGACAGCAGCAAGGGGGAGCCTCCCCACTTCCAACACTTTGGGGAGGCGGGGACCTCGGGGGCTCGGGTTTAGGGTTTAGGGTTGAGGGTTTAGGGTTTAGGGTTTAGGGTTTAGTTTGGGTACTGCACCCCCCCCCTACAGTCTATGTTAGGGGTCCTATTCAGGGCTATATGTAACCATAGAAAAATTATTATCCAACTGTTACTGTGGGGGGCAGTACCCAAGGTTTAGTGGATGGGTTGAAGTGACAATGATGGGGAATCGCATGGACTAATGACATGGAAGCCATGATTATATGGGGAGACACATATAGGGGCTTCAGGAACTTAAACTGAGTTACCACTGTAAGGTAGCCGCATTCTTCACCCTATATCCATATTGCGTGATTCTGCTAACGTAAATTAAGTTCCTTGCCAAAAAAGCAGGTTTAGTGGTGGAAGGTTTATAGTGGAGCACCCAGGGTGACAACCCTAAACCCTAAACCTAGGGCCTAAAGTTGAGGTCCCTAGACCCCAAACCCTTTGATGTTTAGGGCCTAAAGCCTGAACCGGCTCGAGGGTTTGGGGTTGGGGGTTGGGATGTGGGTTGGGAGTGCTTAGGAATCCTTTGGGCTAATGTAGGGGGTGGGAAATCGGGTGCCTTGAAACCGGGGTTTGTAGGGACGTGTAGGGTTTAGGGTTGGGTTTTGGATGGCGACGCTATAAAGTTCAAGCGGAAAAGAACATAGGAAATGAATAGGAGGCTGGGTGTATATGGGGTCCATCGGGATTGTTTACGGTCCATTGTGGTCCTAGATTTGTCGGAAAGTTCTAGTATAGGGCACCTCAAGCAGACATGAACATGATACGGATAATTTTGCAAACCCTTAACCCTAAAACCCCTACTAGGAGAAGCCCCGGTAACATCGTTCGTTGTACCAAATGGGTCTGGTTCTGAGTTGGGCAGTCCGACAAAGTCTTCTAAGCCTATGCCAGCCCAGTAAAAGGAATGAGAGGACTTTGGTAGCCCATCCCCAGATTATGAGCCCATAGCCATCAGCTGACTACCATCGAGTCCTAATTTACGGGTTGGGTGTCGTCAGGGTACTATGGGTTGAGACATTTTTCAGGATTGAGCCTGGATAAATATAGTCCCAAACCCTGTTGAAAGCAAGTTGGCCCTACATGAAAGGGTAACTTACCAAAATAGGGGGACCCCAATATAGACCCCAAAATACTATAATCCTTATTATTGGGATTCCCAAAATGGTACCCCTAATTTTCGGACACCCCCAGATGCCTGAATAGGGGTTGCTTGGCCGGTTGGTGCCAGTTTCTATGAGCTACTGTCACTAGTCGATTTTCGAAGGGGCCACTAAGAGTGGACGCGGGGTTCCCTTTGGTAGTTCCCTAAACTTTAAACCTTAAACCCTAGACCCTAAACCCTAAACCGCTTAGTATAGTCCCCAATATATCCCTACTGCGGTGGATATTAAAAATCCTGCATGACCCTAAGTGCTTGGGCATTATAGTACTATAGTCTAATGAGGTCATGCAGGATTTTTCGTATCAACAGTAGGAACCCATGTCCATCAATTGTCTGGGAAATATTGACTGTAGCTCATACATGGCTTGGGTTTGGCTTGGTGCTGGGGTGCGGCCGTTTTTTGTTCACAGGCCGTTACGCGAATTCAGAATCATCAAGCCCTAAACCCTAAACGTTCATAAGCCCTACATAGAGCTGCCTGGCTGGACTTCGAAGCCTTGAAAGTATGTAAGAAATGGTCAGAAACCTTGCAAACGGTCAACGATGTAACAAAGGCCATTATTCTACATACTTTGGGTACTTTGGGGCTCCAGGTGGCCTTTGTTTTGCTTTAGGCGCTGCATGTGAATGTGTTTACAAGCTGGTGAAGGGTTGCCTAGGTTGGAGACATTGGGTTGTGGAAATTTCTCACGAACCCTAAGCCCTGAAACCCTAACCTCAAAATCTGCAGTTCGATGAGGGTGGTCCCCTACCTCAACACCATGCCATGCGCCCTAATCGTATTTCCTCTTCATATAGCGGCCTAGATGTTCGCTATAGTCTAAACTCCTTTAAGGGGGGTTATATAGGGGATTATATAGGGGACTACTCTAGGGGCTATGAAGGGGGATACGAGGAGTTTAGACTATAGCTCATATGTTCGCAATACAGGGAGCTGTTTTTTCGGAACTGCTTTCCTCATTATACCTTGATACCTAAACCCTAAACCCTAAACCCTAGGCCCGAAATCCCAAAACCCCAGGTCTTGGCCGTGGCATCCATGCCGGTGGGCGGCGAGGCCTCGCACGCTCGCGAGGTGCACTTAGGGGTAATTCAGGATCAGGGTTTAGGATTTTGGGGTCTACGGATCTAGGATGGTGTAGGGTTTAGGGGTTTGCTGTTTAGTATTTAGCGGGCTTCAGGGGTTTGGAGCTTGAGCAATGTAGATGTATATCGACCTTGGAAAAGAGAGTTGCAGAGCGGGGCAGTGCCCACTGGTTCTAAGTAGGGAATTTGTAGAGAATAAGGGGATATGTTTCACCGGGATATGAATATAGTTAAAGGAAAAGAAAGTGGAAGCTACTATTTAGGACGCGGTGGACCCATTGAGCTGACATTGGCTGCTGGTTCAAAAAGCCTGTTGCTTCGGGCATGCTGCGGGGTGGGGCCCGACGACTCCCCAATCAGGATTTGCTGATCATTGCCATAGAAAACAATGCTAGATACGTCTATCCAACAGGCAAACTCTGTTCCCCTTTTCTCAAGAGTCTGACATGCCGACATGGATACAACATGATGGCTAGGGTGCTGCATCGGCACATGTAGCACGTCGTTCAGATTCAGCTTTTTTGGGTTTGGTGCAGTCTGAGGGTAGTTTGGCATGGCCAGCCCTCCATAAACGAGTCCAGGCTAGTGCAAGGCCTTTATCTGTACAGTTTTGCAAGGCAACCCAACACGAAGAAAAGCATTGGAGTCACCATATAATCATTTTTGTACTCCGGAAGCCCCATGTGCCTTAACACCTCACCAGCCACCAGGAAGTAATTCAGCAGCTTCGGCACTATATATCCCTGCATCGTTCCTAATGAGAGGATTTGTGTAACTAAAGCCCCTAGAATAAGGTCCCCCTACAAGAGTCATGTGATAGTTATAGGATCATGATTTTGGAGGTAAACCCTAAACCTTCAACCCTAAACCCTAAACCCTAAACCCTAAATCCTGGGGGATCGGTGTACCAGAATCATCTGATCATTTCCCCGCACCGAAGGTGCGAGTAGACGTCCGGAACGGACATCTTCTGTGCCTCATAAGGCGAGATCTTTATTCGAAGGTTCAGGGTTTGGGGTTTAGGGTTCAGGATTTAGCGCTGTAGCATGCTGTAGCGTTTAGTGTTTCGGGTTCGGAGAAAGGTGAGAGGGTGCCATGATAATCTGAAGATATAATTTTCCTGCCCTGAAAAGAGGCCAGATTCTGGTGAACTAAGGTCTCTTTTAAAGTGATATTTATGGCAATACATGGACACAGGCTTATAAGTTTATATAGGGACGTAGTACACAATCATTGTCAAACGAAATGGAGTGGTGTATGGGTTGAGGGCTAGCTATCGAAAAGCACAGGTTATAACCAGGTCGTATTCAGAGAGTCTCTTACAAAGACTGCTATAGATATAGCTCCTGGCTCAGCACTTGTGGTTAGGTTTGGGGCTACGAAGACTTTGCAAGGGCTTAGGGTTTAGGGTTCAGGGCTTAAGGTTTAGGGCTAGAAGATGGCCCGGGCAGGCTTTACATATGCCTCAATTTGCCGAATGGTTTTGAACCATCGGCCCTAGTATGGGCCCCTAATCCAGGGGTCCTGACATGCGTATTATATACACGATCACAGCCCTGGTAACGCCCTAGGAAGAGGTAGGGGCCCATATTAGGGGCCCATGCTTTTCCGCCATTTGCACATACACTTCGAGCAAAACCTTCTACATGAAGGGCCTGGACATGATATCGGGTTTAGTGTTTGAGGTAGGGGTTTGGAATTTAGGTTGTAGGGTTTAGGGTGTCTCAGGCGAGGGCGCACGTTCGGTCGTGAAACGTTCCGGCCCGTGCGCTCGCGTTGCTTGTACCCCACCCACACTATATTCTGTTAGTGTTTAGAGTTTCTTCTCTGAAGGAGATCACCGTCATCACTCCTCATGGCCGATGACCGCAGGCACATGCTCCGGCAGCGGGTGGTGCACAGGTCCTTAACCGGAGGTTTTGCCCTCATGGCCGATTATTTCAGGCATCCGCTCCGGTTGAAAGCAAGGCCCTGCACGGGCCCCAGACCAAAGAGCTTTCGAAGACCGATCACCGCTACGTGGGACGGGACCTCTGGAAGATTTTGTCGTTGAGGATTTCTGGCAGCCCCTTTTCAGGCAGGTTTAAGGGTCCCAATGCGAGTTGGCTGGGACGTTCTTCAAAGTGTTTGAGAAATGCCCTCAAGGCAAGGCCTGTGCGCAATGCCCCTGGGAGGTTGGGTGCGCATGCCGAAATTCGCTAGCAGGGGTCCAGGAACCACCAAAGAGGAACCCTAAACCCTAAAAACCCTAAACGCCGTGGGGTGGATGTTTACTAACTTAAACGTGGTCTGGGTACGGCCATCCCTGAATGGAGTACGGACGTTGTCGTAAACAAAGCTTCTCATTGTTGGCCTGTCCGCATCAAACGGCGAGGCGTTAACCTCACCTTTCTGCTCTCTTTTTCGTATAGATGCTTGGGCTGTGTGGCCCTCGGCCAGGATCTGTCGCTCGACATGAGCGACCCCTCTCTTAGCTTAGGCTTTAGGGTTGGGGGTTAAGGCCGTTTAAGAGTTTTCGGAATTAGGGGTCCATTGGGGGCCTCATCATAGGGAAGAATGTTTTTTGGGGTCCACTGTGGGGCCCCCCATCTATGGAAGATATCATTTTATGAGAGATGGAATTGTTGCAATATTTCGGAGCCTTGTCCCTCCACCAATCTGCAAGGCAAAAGCTGAAAGGTGGGGGGGTGGTCATAATTGGGGCACAAATGAGAACAACAGTCACTAGAACCAAACTCTGGGGGCGAATAGCCCCACTTGTACTAGCCATGAATCTTCAAGGTCGGCTTCACTAGATTGTTGTGTGGCATACTTTTTGTTATTTGATTTTCATTTTTTTGAGTTTCTGGGTTCCTGGTCTTTTATGATTAGCCCCAAGAAAAAAGTGTGTATATACATATGAATATATATATATATGAATATATATATATATATTCATATATATATACGAATATATGTATATATGAATATACATATATATACACATATTTTCCCACTTGCTACTGAACAGTTTTAGTACACACCACTTCGGGTCTAGGATTTATATAATTATGTGCTACGCAGGAAATACTCAAGTCAGAAGCAGGTTATAGCTTATATCCACCGTATAGTTACTATAGATAACAGTAACGTTTCGCAGTATACCCACAAAATGCATGGGGTTTGTTTCAAACGTACCGGAATCCTCACTTATAGTTCAGGATGAAGATTCGCCAAAATCATTCCTGTAGAATTCTACTTAAAGCCCCCTCACAATCACCGTTAGCCTTAACCCTAAACCGTGTTTGATTTGAGAAAGACACGTATAACATACGCTTTGTGGTTTGGGGTTTGGAGTAGCAGTACAAGGCCTTGTTAAGGACGGAAAAACGCTTCAAGAAACCCTTGTCAGCCTCAAAGCTAGGCTTGAATCGGACATGATCTTACTGGGGTTGGTAGGGCCTAAAAGAAAATATTCTATGGGAGATATAGGGATGATATTCCCTCATTCCTTACTTACCACCAGTACGTGATTTTGAGTTTTTTGCTCCCGAAGCAACCATGTCTAGGCGCAACTTTGGAATGACTCATAACTTTCGATATTGTTGTACAAGGCAACCTGTTCACCATCGAAATGCTTTTTCTTCAAAGCAGCTGGGTAGGAAGATGGACTTGAAGGACTTGATTACGAGCCATGCTAGAAGAATTTCAGAAGCCAAAATTCAGCCAACTTGGGTCTACGTTCTACGTGGATCACCATTTGGGGTGAGGTCGGGTGAGGTCGTCATAGTTTCGGCCCTAAACCCCTAAACCTTAATTTGTGGGAAGGATCTTGGACGACGCGACCGCCAGGCGGCGTGTGATCAATGGGTCCTTCCAACTTCCCAGTGTTTGAGCTGGAGTGGGAGACTAGGTACCCCAGGAGTAGCGTTTTCCTCTTTTTTGACTTTCCGTACTAACGCTGAACATTAGGAAAAGGGTGCACTCATTATAAAGGGGTTACGAGGGAAACTAGGCGAGGGGAATAGCGAAATTGTCGTCGAGACTTTATAGGGAACCCTACGGGTCCAAGTCCAAGTGCCTAATAATCATATACTTACCCAAAACCAATACTATAAGTACTATTACCCCAAACCCAAGTACCTGATTATTGGGTACATGGACCCTTTAAGGAATGCAAGAGGCATCCACCTACAAAGTCTATGGTCCGTTAAAAATGTAAACCCTAAGCCCCTCGGTAAAGCAGATGGCTGTATAGGGCATCATTTGGTAATTTCCCTGAGTAGGGGGACCCGAATATAGTCACCAAAATATTATGGTCCTTATTACTGGGACCCGCAAAAAGGCACCCCTGATTTTGGGAAACTCCTTATTTCATTGGAGGAGGATACCTTGCTTATCTTCTGGGATGGGTGGTACGTGGTGAAGGTTTAGGGTCTGAGGTTTTAGGGCGAAGGGGGTGTGAATCGGAAATATTGGTTGATGAGCTGTCATGAAGGAGGGTTGTACAGGGAATATATAGGGATTATCTAGGGTTTAGGGGAGCGGGAAAATAACAAGTCCGGAGATTGTTCTGGGTGGGTTTAGAGTGCAGCCATACAAGGCATACGAGGTAATGATATTGAGAATCGGATAACGCCTTCACCCTGAACCCTAAACCGCTTGAAGCTCCACACATCTTCCCAAAACTGAAGGCCTAAATGCAAAACAACCCTAAACCCTACGCCCTAAACCCTAACTGAGTGTTAGGCCAGTGACTGCTCATTTACATCACCAGCCCCTAGCCCCAAAGCCCCAATCTTAAGCCTTAAGCTTAAGCTCCATATAAACCCTTTTAGCGTTTAGGGTTTAGGGCTTAGGGTTCCCTAAGCCCCTGAACACTGTACAAACTCTGGGGCTTAGGGTTCATGGTTTAGGGTTTAGGGTTCCCAAGCCCTAAACCTTAAGCCCTGAAGTATGACTGCTTGGCGAAATTCATAAATCTCAGGGGGACCAGAAGCAATCGAACCTAGATAATGACCTGGATAACTACCAGTAGCATCATCCCCCCAAACCCAAAACCCCAAACCCTAAACCTTAAACCGTAAAACCTAAACCAGAACAAAATTGATAGACTTGAGCAGCCCCTCTGCTTTCATTACTGTGGGCGGGTTGTGCAGTACGACAGCTTCACGGCTAAATTTTAGGTTCAGGGTTTAGGGTTCAGGGTTTAGGGTTTGGGGTTTAGGGTTTAGGGTTTAGGGTTTATAATCTCATATGCGGAGTCCTTGTATACATCATTTAAAGGTCACTCACAAAAAGAAGAAGTAGTAATTGGGAGAAGCAGCATCCTCAGCAGCAGTAGCAGAAGCAAGCCCTTCCCCTGAGCAGCATGCATCTTCCACCCAAATCGGAAACCCCACAAAATCCTAAACCCTAAACACTAAACCCTAAACCCCACAACCCAAAACCCTAAACCACCCTATGCCCTCCAGCAGCCTTACCGCTAGGAACCATGTCTACTTGGAGGGTCAGGGGCACTTGGTAAGCATACTTAGAACTTGTAGAAGCCACTTAGTAACCTCAATATTCATCTTTTAATGTACCGACTATGTCCCCAGGGGGCGGGGTCGGTGGTTGATAACTGATATGTGGCGGACGGGCTTCATTGTTGTTTCGGTTTAAGGTTTAGGATTTAGGGAATTATTGCTTCACCAGAAACAAATTGGTTCATTCCTACCCAACGCTCAGGCCCTAAATGCGTTGGATATGAAAACTCTAATCCAATAAACCCTAAACCCTAAACCGCGGCATGAGCTTAAGTACCATGTACTTTGAATGTCAAGGTCATGCAGCATTTTTGAAGTCAAGAGTAGTAGCTTGCATTTTTCTGTTCGATTCCCTCATTCCCTAATGTTTGATGGTTCATGCAACCCAGGAACTACGTATGACTGGGCTCATAACTTATAATCCTACCCATAGTCTCCCTAAGTGGACTTATCTAGGTTCATGTAGCAACCAGCAAGCATTGCGTATGACCGGGCAGGTCAGCAGCCGGTGCACTGTCGGCACGTCTGGAGCAGGTGTGGGGATGGAGAGTTTAAGGTTTTGGGTTCAGGGTTCAGGATTGTGGGGTTCGGGTGAAAGTGTCAGGATTCACGGGTGGGGTTTAAGGTTCATAAGGCTTTTCCAGATCGGGAGTTTCCCATGTAAGCCAGCATAGTACGTAGCCTGTATATGCCTCCTAATTTTCCCATCTACGCCTCTTACCAACCTTATGTAACGGAGCTATCTGATAGCTCCCCACCTCAAAATTCTCTAAACGCCAGGGGGACATATCCTCATCTACCCTGAGGTCTTCTGACAGTAGACCCAGTGAGACGCTTAAAAGGGTGCGCGCACTAGAGTTGAAGCTAAACCCTAAAGCCTAAACCCTTCAGCCTTTGCCTGCACAGGTGCAAGACTACATGCCTCTTGTTGGCGCCAACAAGGCGGGTTGGTGTTCTGAGACGGCGCAAGGCTGATCTGAGCTACTGCTCGGTAGGCGATCAGAACATAAATAGATGGTAGTTTCTCCAAATAGGAAGGCCCCAATTTAGACCCAATATGTTATAATCCTTATTATGGGACCCCTAAAAAGGTACCCTGATTTTGGGGAACCCTTCTATATATACATATCTAGACATATATATATATGTATGAGCCCGCTACCTTTTGGGTTAATACGCCCTTGGATTTTACTTACTATTGTAAAAGTAAGGGCGAATAGAACCTTATGTACAATACGCCACCCAGATTATTCGCTGGAAGTTTATAGCGCACGGTTTCATATCATTAAAAGATTTTTAATAGTAAAAAGGAATCACATTTTGGTTCATGCGAGTCAGAGAATATCGTATAAATTCTTTCACATTATTATTCGATTGTATTTTAGCAAGATGTTATGTTAATAGCGCCCGTCTCTTTGATATTATTATCAGGTCTTGCTAGTTATCGTAAAAGAGATGAGTGACTGCATTCACACATAAAACATTATATAGATGATGATATTTATCTTATATAGGCAGATCCTACATGTGATTATGTTGTTAGATCATGTAATCTAATTATATTAAGTTGCGGATAGACAGAAGGTATTCTATGTTCTATCATGTAGACTATAATATATTATATAATGTATTCTATACGACATTCTATAGATACATTCTACAGGGCATACTCTATCCCCTATATACAATATTTCTTATTTACCTTTCATATATACTATGGAATACCTTACAATATACCCTATTCAAGATATTATAAAATACCCTATAGAATGCCATAACGATCCATGAATACCTTTCAAACAACACCTACATATACCTTGTAGAATACCTCCTTGGATATTTCATGGAATATCCTGTAAAATGCGCTATAAAGTATTATATACAATCTATATACCATATATATACCTTATATAATACCATGTGGAACGCCCTATAGAATAACTTGTAGAACACGGCGTATGTATGACATCCCTTGTATACCTTATGCATACCCTCCAGAATGTCCTGTGGAGTAGCCTGTACTTAAAAATTCTATATGCAAAATCAGGAGTGGCACAAGATCTATGGATTCCTCTGCTAAATTGCAAGTTACTAAGTAAAGATTTCTGTACAGGAACTGTCTGGCTCCGCAATAGAAGATCACAGTGGTTCGGGGAACACCAAACTTTCTGCAAAAATGTGTGTCAGAAAATTTAGTGCTATCGAACTGCCCCTCCTTATCCTTTGTTTGAATGGCAAGGAGGTGACATGGATATATTATGATATTGATAGTAAGAAAAGGCATTGACTAAAATCTGATTTAATAGAACCGCTTCTTTTTCTGCTCATATAGTAGGGAGTCAAAAGGATTTACTAACCCCAAGTTTTATGCAAGGACATGCTTCATAAAATTTAGTAGTATTGAACCGCCTCTTCATATCCCTTGTTGGAATAACATAGGGGTGGCATGCATATATCATAGTATTACTAGCGTAAGGAGAAAGCGCATCATTCAAACACGAATCGATGGCACATGATCTTCTGAATCGCTTTTTTTTTGTTTTCTTTTGATATTATGATGTATGTATAGTCTCGGTAATAATATCCAAGTGGCGGTTCAATAACACTAGATCTTGTCAAGCATATTCTTATTTGGAATCTGGTGTTGTTGAATCTGAACCGCTGTGATCTCCCAGTATGGATATAAAAGGAGCAGTTCAATAGCACCAGGTTTTATGAAGCACGTTCCCGTTTCTTTTTGATATTAAGATGTATCTATGGCATCAAAAACTTTAGGGGGACACTGCTTGCGATTTGCGATTTGGGAATCTCGTTTGCCCAAAAATTCAAAGGGTGCAATGCTTGCGATTTGTGATTTGGGGAGCTTACTTGCCTAAAATCTTACTGGGGACACTGCTTGCGATTTGTGATTTGGGCAAATTTATCTGTCCAAC
>CAJNIZ010003390.1:0-23743 GCA_905231905.1 Symbiodinium pilosum | reverse complement strand
AAGCAGGCATGAGCCTGGTGTCAGATAGGTCCTCAGATCTTCAGTTTGCTTCTGCCAGCTCTTCCTCGAGCTTGAGAGAAGAGAGCTCTCTCTGGAGGAGGCAAGTTAGATCGACAGCTACGTCTCCTCCACCTCCTATGCGAAATCAACAAGAGAGCGCTGCAAGCATCACTCCACCGAGGAGGAGAGCTAATGAGGAGGACGCATGGCCCTCTCCAGGTGCTCAGAGCTCAGTGTCTGAAGGATTTGAGGACCTTCAGGAGCGCTCTCGCGTGGTTAAAGACGTTCTGCAGCTTCTTACGTGTGAAGAGTTGAAGGCGGCACTTCGGGGTCAAGGCTACCTCACAACTGGGCTGAAGGGCGATTTGGTGATGAGGCTTTCTGTTGCGCTCGCTCCAGAGTCTGGGAGGGCTAATCTGCCAACTTTACGCCAGCTCAAGTTTGTGTTGTTGTTATGGCGTGAGAAGTCGCTTCGCACTAAGTGCTGCTTAAGATGGACAGATGTTTTCACCAAGCAGGCCATTTCGCAGTGGTTGCATAGGTGGAAAAATGTTCCTAGCTAGCTTCAAATCTTGATTTGTGAGACCGGCCGTCCCTGTGACAGCGTTGGCCGAAGGCCACCCAAGAATGAAACTGGTGCTCTTGGGAGGTATATGCTGTACCTTCTCACCGAAGGTGAGAGGTAAGGAGGAGTGTTCAATCTTCATTTGTGGAGTCATGTTGCTTCATGGCTCAAGCTTGGAAGCTTGGGCATCAATGCTAAGTAGCTGCAGTGTAGAGCACGCAGTTCGAGCAGTCATTCAGCAGCTTTGACATGTCGCGTAAAAGTGAGTGAAGTTTGGCCTCAAGGCCTTCGCACATGGCTGTGTGAGTGCTTTGAGCTGTGCATCTAGGTAAAGATGCAAGAGCATAATCCTAAACCCCAAACCCAGGGAGCCCAATATAGCTTTCTAAAGGAATATACCTTAAAGTATAAAGGGGCCCATTATGATTTAAGGTAAGTTCCTTAGTTAAGCTACATTGGGCTCTCTGGGACCACTTAGGGTTACGGTTTATATGGCTATTGATTAAAAAACCCTCGCCCCCACACTCAGGATGCACCTAAACCTTCAACCCTAATTGCGCTGCCTCGCGGATGATTTCATCCTGTCGGATATCTGGGACCTGCACGTTAATTTCGGTACTAGGTTCCCCAGAAACCCCCTAATAATCATGGTACCCTTTTTCCTAGTATTCAGCTTTCATAAGGGGACCCCGAAATAAAAAGGGAAAAAGTGTACCACTGGGGCACCTAGTTTACATGGAGTTTATTGGTTTAGGGGTTTAGGTGTATGGACATGGAGTTCAAGTTGTTCACGCTAGGGCTAGGGCTGGGGGTTATAGGCTCGGGTTTCACCGATGAGGCCTCAAAGTTTGGTGTTTACATTCTGGTGCTGGGGTTCAGGATGAGGCGGGCTTGGTTGGTTCATGCACTGCTGCAACTTGACCAAAAGAATGCGAAAATGCAGTGGCCCTAAAGCCTCCTCCGGAAAATAATGAGGACATCAAAAAGGACAACAATCTTAACAACTTGCCATTCTGTAATGCGAAAGCCTGCTCTTTTCAAACTACGCACCTGAGTGAAGCCCAAAGTGCCTGTCTTCTCTGCCCCTGGCCATCACATGCAAGACTGCGCCCTTGAAAGGCTCTGACCTCTAAGAGGTCTGAAACCCTTACCCTACACGGGGCCCTAAACCCTATAAATAATGCCTACATCTCAATATAACCCCAACATAACCCCAAAATGATATACCAGCTTCCAAAATCCTAGATCCATGGTCCTTGAATCCCTAAACCCTAAACCCTAAGCCCTAAACCCTAAACCCTAAACCCTAAGCCCTAAACCCTAAACCCTAAACCCTAAGCCCTAAACCCTAAACCCTAAACCCTTGTCCTTGAATCTCTTACAATCCCACTCAAGCCCAACACCATCCTAAAGCTCCGCTGTAAAAAGGACCTGAGCTGGGGCATACTAGAGTCCCCCTTAAGTAGATAGAATATAGGGTTTAGGGTTTTAGGGTTTGGGGTATAGTCCCCCCTTAAGTAGATAGAATATGGCTTGGGGTGAATTATAATAAGATCCCCATATACCCCATAGTCTATCTACTTAAGGGGGACTATAGTGCTTGGAGTGGGAGTTCAACCCTCGTCATGTAGCACAGACCAGGAACTTTATCAGCAGCAGAATCCTAAGCAAATTTCCAAAATATCCGACTGATGCGAAGACCTCCACGAGGGTCTCGTGGATGAGGGTGAGTGGAACCTCCTCCACCCTCTCGCGCACCTTCGCTCTGGGTGGGTTTAGGGTTTAGGGTTTAATAATAGGATATAATAGGGTTTAGGGGTGTTCATTAAGCGTTTTGGGTTCATGCTATTGAAGGGATTAGAGTGGCTTGCAGTCGAAGTTAAGCAGCTAGAAGATAGAAACCTAAGACCAGGAAGCGCATGACATGCTTTGAACGTTGCTCATTATGCTCTATCTCCTGGGTTCCCAAGAACCTCATTATGACAGGGGCTTCCTTTGCAGCGTGATTGAAAATTGCAAGCAACCTAGAACCCCAAACAAAAAGCAAAGATGATGTTTTCTGTGACAAGCCAGGTCATGCAGCATTCCGAATACCTGGCAAATCTATGAGGATCTAAGGCTTTGAGTTCTTCAAGCTTGCGATAAAACCAGTTTGGGGAAGGTTTTCTATGCAAGCCACCACTTGGGGTGAGGTCGTCATGTTCTGCCCAGGCCCTACAGACTAAGCCCTCCATGACCAGTAGGCTTTAGGTAGCTGTCTCGCAAAAGCTGGATAGAGAACCCGGGAAAGATATGCGGATGATAAGGAGGCTATAGGGGTCCGCATTAACGGTTGTCGGAGTTCTTGTCACAAAAATCCCATTACAAAGTCGGGCTCAAAAGCTTCAACGGGATGTTGCTCTTGGCCTGACAGTCGAGAACCCTCACTGCGGACTCAGAGTCCATGGTGTTGAGGGTTTGGGTTAGGGTCCAGGTACGCCAGGATTCGGAGCTACTGTCTATGGGCCTTGCAGGGCTTGTGCAGACATGGGGGATGGTCAGGAATTCGGAGCTATACTTACCCTGACCCAAAAAAAGTACATCCCGAAACCCTAAACCTTAAACACCTAAACCCTAGCCAAGAACCCCATACAGGAACATAGGCTACTGACGTCTTTATGGGCCGCGCTTGAGGCTCCACCTTCATCACCTTCCCAAGCACTCTTGAAATAAGTTATGTGGGGGATGGAAGCGTATATGGGGGTAAAAGCCCCTTTAATAACCCCTTCCATATGTTACCATGAATATTGGGTGAATACGTACTTCTTCTCAGGGGGATGGGGCTGGGGTGTTCATTGTTAGGGGGAGGTGATTGATTAACTAATTAGCTTGAGGGGGGTAGCATTCAGCATTTACATGCCTAGAAAGTTTCAAGTTTGGGGGCTGTCGAGGTTGCCAGTGCCGTAGCAGGCAAACCGATCCTACAATCCCCCATACGCGAAAATCCCCAGTTTACCCCAGTATATAGTCCCCCCAAATAGATAGAATATGGGGTATATGGGGATCTTAGAATAATATACCCAAAGCTATATTCTATCTACTTAAGGGGGACCATCGCCTGAGCAAACCCTACCCTACTCCAAACTCATACGGAACTCAGCAGGGCAACGGGGTCCATGCTAGTTTGAGGCAGGCAAAACCATGAGCCTCAAACCCCGCTAGACCGGAAACTCGAGAACCTACACTCGAGTTTGGCGAACCCCCCTCCTACAACCAATGAAGGATCTTTTTGGAGGTCTCACTACTTCGGGGCGGATTTAAAAAGATATTTTGAGAAACATATCAACGGATTCATGCACCCATCCTTTTCATGTAATGCTCACATCCTCGTACTTCCCTAGTGTTAGCGTGCCTGCGATAATTCCTGTATAATCCCCTAGACCCTACACCCCAAGCCCAGGAACCCCTTCACTCTGTCAAGGTTCAGGGTTTAGGGTCTTAGGGTTTAGGGGTTAGGGTTCCGTGCTGTCATTTCCCACGAACAAGAGGCAAGTGCACAGAACCCCATGCACAAAACCTAGCTCTTGCACTTGGACCGCTGATCCCATGAACCCCGACCCCTAATCCCGAAAGCCCTCTAAGCGTCAAGCCCGAAAGCGCATTGCACCCCCTACAGCCAATCCTACGCCGCAATTTGCTGGCGGTTAATAGGGAATGAAGGAATGTGGGTACGAGGTTTGCTATACTGCTTCAGAACACCCTCAGGGTAGCCTCTATGCGCGGGACATCCACGTGCTTTTCAACCACCTCACGCGCATGGTGTTCGGTGTGGTATCCTACGGAAAATGTTGCGAAACAAAAATGTAAACTGTCACCCGAACCTCTAAACCCAAACCATCTCCTAAAATTTAAGCCCTTGACCAGGGACTATGGGCTAGAACCTGGTTGTAACCTGACCATGTGCATACCCAGGCGGTACAGGCGGGAATTTCAAAATCATTCCATCACTTGGGTAGTAGGGGTGCAGGGTTTAGGGTTCAGGCATCATGCAGCTGACTGTACAAAGTGCCGCGAAAACTATGCTACAAGCAGCCAGAAAGAACCAACGCAAGTCGACCCATGCGACAACACCAAATGCATGAGTGCTGCCAGATGCCAATTACACTTCAATCGCAATCCGTATGTTGAACTATGCATCTGGCGGCTCATAACACCTCTAGCATTGGTCGGGCTGTTGACGGTTTACCCTGCAAGAAACGTGGCGTGGGATCCTTTGTATGGGCTCTGGCATTCGTGGAAGGAGCTATCCTATCTCCCTTGAATGTTCAGGGCTCAGGGCTTTGTGTTGGGACCTCAGGTTCTTGGCTCTTGCTTGTGAAGCGGAAGCTCAACGATCACAGGTCCAGGACCCTTAACCCAAAACCCCAAAACCCAGGAACTCTAAACCCTAAACGCAAGCCCAACTCCCATCTGCCCCAAAACCTACACACTGCACCTGAAACCCAGAGTTTGAAGAACACTTTTCTCTGAAGGGCAAGTACCTTGCAAACATATGAGCTATATATATATATATAGTCTCAACTCCTTAAAGGGCTTTATATACGGGAACATATTTGGGAGGATTATGGAGCTTAATAAGGAGTGTAAACTATGGCTCATTGCGTCCGCAACATCTTGCTTTCAGCTTCTACAACGAAATCCCAAGCACCTCACCATTGGACGGCGCTTGGACCCAGGGGTTGTAGACTCCTTTCGTGCCCCAAACCCTAACCCTAAATAATAAACCCTAAACACCAAACCCGAACCCTCGTGGAAAAGGCTACAAACCCATGAAGTGCCTCGACCTGCGGCTGCTCCCTTAAGATGGTGTGGTACTCCACCTGCAGGGGTTCAGGTTTAAGGGTCTAGATCATGGCGTCCCTACGACCCCGCGTTATACTACACACCCAAGGTGCACCGTTAAGATTAACAAATCCGTAAAGCCTAAACCTTAAACATTAAACCCTAAACCCTGAACCTTAAACCCTAAACCCTAAACCTTAAACCTTACTAAACCCTAAACCCTAAACCCTATAGGGCCAAGTAGGTTCGATTCAGTGGCAACCTAGAGGTGGGGGTTGGTCAGGGAGAAGGCCGACGTCTTAGGGCTTGCAGCGCGCTGTAACCCAGAGGGTCCATGTACTCAAGAATTAGGTTCCTTTAAAGGGGGGTATGTAGGGGTATATAGGGACATATGGGGTTTAGGGTTTAGGGTCCATGTGCTCAAGAATTAAGTACTTGGGTTTTGGGTAATAGTAATTAAAATCTAGGTTTTGGGCAAGTATATAATTATTGGGTACTTGGACCCTTAGGGTAACTCTGAGAGTTCGGGATTTAGGGTTTAAGGCTTTGTGTGCAGGGTTTGGGTTTTTACTCCACTTCACATGGTCTGCGCTGGTTCTAAGTTGTTCGTTGGGCTTTCATTTCAGGAGGCTTCATCATCTCCCTATCAAAACGCTCAGATATTGGATGTTCCTTCCAAATTACAACATACCACAATGGGACCATTTCACTTGAGCGGTGGAGAATTCTAATAACAGGGGGAGATACTTCCTAACTTAACCCCTAGTTCACATTTCATGTCCATGTTCTTTTGCATTTGATATGTCAGTATAAGAGTCTGAACCCTAAACCCTTAATCTTAAAACCTTTACCTAAACCCTACATCCCAAACTTTCAATCCTAAACCCTAAAGCCTAAATCTTTAACCCTAAACGCTACACCCAACAGAAAGCAAAGCAGACTATTGCATGGGCACCCTAAACCCACGGTAGGTATATTTCCAAACACGAGTGTTCTCTGGAATAGTAGCTGTCAGAAATATAGGAAATCACATGGTCATAACCTGGGTTTGCCCTACCAGCCCAAACCCCAAACTCAAATGGAAACCGAGTGTACCTTTCCGGAAACCCTAAACCCCAAACCCTGAACCCTAGACCCTAACCCGCACCGGAACAGGCCACCAGCCCCAGGGTGTTGGGTTTTAGGGTTTAGGGTTTAGGGATCAGCGACATACCGCGTGAGAGCCGAAATTGTTCAGCTGCCTGCATGCCCGCCTGAACGAAACGTCTCCTCGCACGATTTAATCTCCGGTACTCCATGAAACCCGAAGGAAAACGTCAGGCCTCAGAGCTCGAAATTGTACAACAGTACAACCCTCAACCCTTAACTATGACTGTATCTTCCAAACACAACTTGGGGAATCAAACCCAGACCCTCGGCGTCTTGCGGGTTCAGGGTGCAAGCTAAATCCTTTATTGTTGAGCGCGATCTGATTCGAATAAGGATAGAGCGTGTAGTATCCTCTATATGCATTACACGGGACAAAGATGAGAATTATTCAGGCTTCTCCACTACCCCTGAACCTGTAACCTCAAACCCTAAATCCACAACCTCATGTTGTTCAGGGCTTCCAAGTTGGGCACAGTCCATGATGCAGCAGGTCCCCTGCAGGCGCCAAGCTTCCTTGTCACGGGTTTGTTGCACACACGTGGGAAATCGTCACCGGATGTGTGACCCAATCCGGCTGGAGCGCGCAAACAACCGCCATCTGGAGCAGGCTGTCCTGTCCACTTGCGACTGAAGCCGTCTGATGGCGAAGACCTGTCAGCAAGTGAACACTTTGTGGGAGCCTGCATGCAGATTCAGACTGACTTCCAACGGCGGGATATGGATTTACTGCATCGTTGTCAGTTGCATGTTTTGTATCTCGGAACATTTGGATAGGGTTTCGGTGAGCCTCTGGAACTTCAGATCGTCGTCCCTTCTCTCCGTACCCTTCAGCGGGAAACACTGGACAGAAGAAGATCTTAAAAGCATCCCTCCGTATAGCAAACTATAACTATTTGACCGGTAGAATAGAAGCCGGCCGAGCAGGCTAACATTAAACGCATCTCCGGGAATCGGAAAGATCCGAAACCCTACGCGGAGATCTAGTTAACTATAGCTAGAGTACAAACCTGTACGAAATTAGCAGATAGTTGATCTTGAGTATTGTCAGCTACATCTCTAACTATACCGCGCAGTATGGAAAATCTAAAAGAGTATAGGACCTCACTTACTTTCAACCTGCTTTTTTTCCCTACGTACACTAGATCTCCATGTATACACTAAGAGGGCGAAGTGCAAAGTTGTAAATGGAAACTTGGTGTCAAGCAGATCTCCTGGCACATCAAACGGGAACCCTAAATGCTAAGCCCTAAAGTTTACAACCTAAACCCTCAACCCTAAATTGTGAAACCTGAATCCTAAACCCTGAACCCTAAACCCTAAACCCTAAGTCATTAGCCGTGATCCCTGAACCTTCATTCTGGCCTTCTTGCGCTCCACGTGCTTGACGACTTCTGCCTGGGTGTGGGCAAAGAGTTTAAGATTTAGGGCTTAGAGTTTAGGGTTGAGGATTCACAGCTTTGGGGTTTCACCTTCAAGGGTTCAGGGATTCGGGTCTAGGTTGCAAGAACTGCCAAGACTTAGGGATTACAATTAGGGTGGAGGGCTTAAAGCGGTTAAGGTTTGGGACTCCAAGCCTGGGATCCGGCCCAGGGCTAAGGATGTTGCAGGAGGCCAGAGGCCAGATTGTCACAGCGGAAGACATAGTGTCAGTAATATTTGTCGTTGCGGGGTGGGGGTCAGTTTCCTGTATAGCCCCTATGGAAGCACCAAATAATTCCATTTTCTTAAAAGTAGAAAATATTCCGTTGAGTTGGTGAAGGGCGGTGGTGGTGTTGTTGGGGGAGGGGATTGCTGATATCTTAGGTGGTATAACAGGAATATAAACCACCGTAACGTAATCACTATTGTCTCATATTGTCACTATTACAGGGTGGGGGGTCGCACCTAACTAATATGCCTAGACCCTCTACATTCTACTCTAATATCCCTGAGCTGTGAGGCCCTCACTCTGGGTCTCAGGAAACGTCCCCTCCAGGGTCCTCATCAACAGTTGGTTGTGGATAAATGTAGGTTACTCAAATAAAAGGCCCAAGCCAGCCATATTTACAGGCTTGTTCTCCAAACTTCAGTCTCTGGACTTCAAATGATCTGCGATGGCAAGGGCCTTGCCACCAGAAACTTCTTCTCTGCCACAGTGACGTCCCTTATGGCCGGCGTCCATAAGGGGGCAGTGACACTGCCTCGTTGCTTTAGTGTTTCCCACTGCGTCCACAAGGTTTCAGACCAATGCACCTCCGGCACTGGCTGGTACACACCAGCGTCATGTCCAAGAATTTGTAGGTGTGTTTCGGCAAGGCCTAAGGTAGATGCTGTCTGCCTGAGATGTTTGACGTCTACCCGCCCCAGAATTATCGTGGAACTCTGCATAACATCTGTATGAGGTTCGCCCCGGGATCGGAGCATGATCTTTTGTAGAACTCCATGGATGCCGGTTTAGAGTTTGCGCTTTTAAGGCGCCTCCGTGGGCTGATGTTAAGGAAGTTAAGTTCAGTTACCATTGCAAAGAACCCTAGTATTTACCAGTTATCCTGATTCCATAGCTTCATTTATGCTCCTTAGCCGGCACCCGGATTTCTTCCAGTCTTTTCGTGTGAAGGTGCGGCGGCCGTGAGCTAATGATGTTTTAGGTCCCAAGTCCTAGCTCTAAACCCAAATCCAAAACCTTACCTGGATCCTCGAATGTAGTTCCTTTTTGGATTTGGTATGGTTGTTGGGTAAGGATTCTTTTTAGTACCCCCAAAAAGGTACTACATTGAAGGGTCCAGGTACGTCATAAATCCTAAACCCCAAACCCTAAACCCCGAGTCCTAAACCCTATACAATATGGAATTCCCCGAAATCATGTTTAGATCCCCCTATAGTCCATATTCTATCTACTGAAGGAAACCCGGTATGTCCTCATATACCCCATAAATAACCTGCCCACGAGGCGGCGAAAGTAAACGTGCATGTGACTTCCGCTTGATTCACGCTTCCGAGCTTGCTCGCGCATGCATCTTGCAAGAATTATGTGCCGAGCATTTTTACTCTCTTCCCTACCAATAGTCCCCCTAACTGCCGTATAGCTTACTTGGAGCGTCAGGGGGACTTAGTAAGTAGGTTAATAATGAGGAAAACTACGGTTGCTACATGGGCTATAGGGCCTTTTAACTACTTACCAAATCCCCCTGACCCTCAAAATACCCCATGTATAAGGTTACGAAGTAGGGTTCTTAACCCAGTTATTCAAGACACCCAGAACCTTGATACCACTACACCACCAAATTCACTCCTCTGCAGGGGGGCGTGGGAGTGTCTCGCAGTTACGAGCCCCTTCTTGTGTACACCACAACAAATGGCTCTAAACCCTAAACCCTAAACCCTAATCCCTAAACCCTAATCCCTAAACCCTAAACCCTAAACCGCTTATGGCTGTCAGGTTTAGACGTTAAAGGATGTTACCTCAGCAGGCACCAAGGTAGGGACGTACGCATGATTCTGAGAATCCCAAACGTGATTTGGGATTGTTTAGGGTTTCGGGTTGAAGGCTGAGGGTTTGGGGTTTAGGGCTTAGGGTTTAAGGCTTAGGGATTTGAGCTCAGCCTTAGTCAAGTAACTGCTCTCCTTCCAAAACAACAGATAACAAATCTTGAACAACAAAATCACTCTATAAAGGACTCTATACTCACCGGTTGTTAGTAGGGCATACGCATATAAAATCCGGCCAGAATCCCTATATACTATATTCCTTTGTTCCCTATTAACCCCCAGTAAGTATAGCATTCCCAGTTCACATATGACACTGCGGAGAAGCTGCTGTACCCAACGACGACCGCGCCGAGCGGTTCGTGACGGGCGGCGTCCTTGGCCAACTTTATTTAGGAAGTTCAGGGTTCAGGGCCACCATTGGGGGTACCTTTTTTGGGGTCCCTCTAGTAAGTATGCTAGTAGTTTGGAATCTATATTGTGCATTTAAATGCGAATTTGTGGACTTTTACCGGCCGAAAGGTTTTCATTCTAACTCGCTATGAGGTAAGCGCTTCCTCTTATCCTAAAGCTAAACCTTGACCCCAAAGCCCAGAACCCAGAGCCTAAACTGAGCCCCCCCTGGGCTCCAAACCCCCTAAACCCTGGTTCCTACAGCCTCAACCCCAGCCCCAAAGCCTGGGCTCCTTTTCCTCCTGTGATCCCTCCATATCAAATGCTTAGGGGTTTAGGGTATAAGGTTCAGGGTTTAGGGTATACGTACACCATATGATCTACAGTCAATATATCCTACATAATTTAATGGACATGGGTTCCTCATCAAGGACTATATTAGACTAAACTACAAGAGGGACCCTATGTCCACTGTTAACGGCCCCTCGGTTGAAGCTAATATTAACAGTAGCTCATATGTACCTGCTTCTAGACTTGGATAAGGCTAACCCAAAACCCTAAACCCTAACCTTAAACCCTAAACCCGCGAAACCTACCTAAACCCCACAACTTTGTAAGATAATAAACCTAAACCCCTCATAATAACCATAAAGGCCATTATTTTACATACTTTTGGGGTTCAGGTATTGGACCCCAAATCCTACACCCTAAGCCGACATTAAGGGCCCATACCTCCGTTCTGGGAAGTTTCGGATCTAGGCATCAGAGCTTGCCTGGACAGGTGCACCTACCTAAGGTTATGAGCTGCCTTAACCAAAAGTGGTAAAACTAGGGGAGAGGGGAAAGGTAGACTACAAGTACCTGGACCCCAAAAGCATGTGAAATAATGGCCCTTAGGGCATTTCTTAGGGGTTTAGGGCTATCATTTTACATACTCTTGGGGTTTAGGTACGGGCTACTAGCTCTAGAGCTTTGGTAGTTTGGGCTTAGACTTTGGGCTTTGGGGTATACAGCTTTAGACCATAGATCCTGTTACATGTGATTGGCGACAGCATATTTTTTGTTCAGGACATCCTTCTATAGGTCGAAATTCTACAAAAGCACTTGGTTCAGATACGCGCACACACCTATATGCCTGTCTATGCTTCTGCAGATATCTATATACTGCAGCCCGAAACCCTAAACCTGATACCACTACCACTAAAATAAAAGACCCTACATCCCCTTCAAAGGGACCGCACGTCTACAACCCTAGCCTTTTATACCATAATCTGAACCTGAAACTAAGCCAATGACAGTCTTTTCTATACATCCTTGAACCCTAAACCCAAACGCCCAAACCCTAAATCCTAAACCCCAAGCCCTTAACACCCTTGCAATGCTATTTAGCGTTTGGGGTTTAGGTTTAATGTTTAGGGATATGGGGGGGTCCCAAAATCAGGGGTACTGTACGATTTCTTGGTGCCGAAAATTATAATGTTCGGGGGGCGATCCCTTGGAAACCATATACATAATCCCCAGAATCCCCAGCAATATACTCGTACCCATTTCAAGTTCGATGCCCGAAAATCTAAACCCTACAAACCCTAATTAGAATCCCTAAACCCTAATTCTTATACCCCAAACGCCAAACCCCTAAACCCTTTCACCCACCCCCTTCCTTCTTTCAGCAAGGGCGCCGGGTCCACGTGGCCGGGAGCTGTGCCATTGGAATCTGGGAGATCATGCCCGGCTCCTGGGTTTGTACTTGGTGTGGGGGCTATTGCGGATAATGGAAAAGAAGCTGGAAACTACTGTATTATATATGGTTATATGCGGGTTATATTGGGTTTAGGGTTTAGGGTTTCGGGTTGAGAGTTCATAGGGTTAGGGCTTAAGGTTGATAGGATTGAGGGCTTAGGTGTTGATAGGATTTAGGACTTAAGGCTTAGGGTTTAGGGTTGATAGGGTGTAGGGCCTAGGGTTGATGAAGTTTAGGGTATAGGTATTGGGCTTAGGATTGTTTAGGGTGCGATCATGGGTTCAGACTAGCCCCCCTAGGATTCCCTGAAATAGCGTTGACTAGTCCCAGCTTTCCTTAGAGAACCTTAAAAGGTGGAACCTAGGGGTAGTATAGGCGCATTGCACAAAAGAATGGTGATCTGAAAAATAAAGCACGCCACAGGGATAGTAAGAAGGCAACCCATAATGAGAAACATTTTCCACAAAGCAGTGTAGCCTTAGATACCTCGAAAGGCGGGATGGTGGTTTTCTTGTGGTATCGGAATATATGGGGTTTAGGGATCAGGGGTCAAGGGCTTGATTGAGGTTTTCCTTTGGGAGGCTATTTGGACTTAGCAGGTCAACCTACTATCCCTGTCTAAACTCAAATGGCCAAGTCCTTACATATACATCCCTTAGGTGGACCCCCCAACCATGTCATTGCGGCTATGAGGGCTAGTGAGGGATATATTAGGGTCCTACGGTCTTCCTAGTATACCACTATTACAGGGTGGAGGGTCCTCCTAATACATCCCTCTCGCCCCTTTAAAGGTAACTTCATGAATCTTCTTCCTTAGCTTTGCGGGGGCATACGGAGCAACGGGTGAGGGCCGAACTGTCACAAGAAGGGCAAAGACAGCAGAGCAGGGTTTGGGGTCAGGGTTTAGGATTTGGGGTTTAGGGATGATGGTTGGCATGGCAAAGATGAAACTTCTTTTAATGGCAGGTACACGTGCGCTGTGTACTCAAAATTCAAAGCCCTAAACCCTAAAACCATTTGACGTGCCAACACTTCGAACCTTAGCGCTTCAGAACTGAGGTCGTCTGGACCTAGATTTGGGAGCTTCTCAAAAAAGGTTGCTCTGGGGACCATAGGGCGTTTAGAGGTATTGTGTAAGGATCATGTGGGGATTATGGGCTCCTGCTTAGGGTGTGTAAAGAGAAGTTAGCTGAGGTACTATAGGGGCCTAAATAATTACCAATATCATTTTTAGGTCCGTTTGAGGTACCATATACTATAAGAATTCTACAAGGAAGATGGAACCATAATATTGGTAGTTATTCCTAAGCCCTAAACCCTACCCATATTGGTAATAACTTAGGCCCCTACAGTATCTTTAATAAGGGTATTTTGGTAACCCCAACCCCCCAAATTAGGACCCTATAACCATCATATGATAGTCATAGGGTCCTAATTTGGGGGGTTGGGTTACCAAACTACCCTTATTAATCTTAAGGCACCAAGGAGCTCCGCGCAGGCCCTGTAAATGAGTTATGGGGATGATCTTGTAGCTCTATGTCGCCTACATACACACACACACCCACACACACACACACTAGGGTTTAGGGTTTAGGGTTTAGGGTTTAGGATTTAGGGTTTAGGGTTTAGGGTTTAGGATTTAGGGTTTAGGGTTTAGGATATATTTGTATATGTGTAGATGTAGAGGGATAAATAGGGCGTACCTTGAAAGGAGCCATGCGGGCTATCTAGGGGCGTTACATGCACCATAAATAGGGATATATATATATATATCGTGTGTATATATATGTATATATACACTGTATTATAACCCCCCCAAGTAATCAGAGATCTACAAAGAAGGCCGCGTTTGACCACTGCTGCTTCTGCTGCTTCAGAAAACAAGATGCGGCTCCATTTTCTTTCGTTTAGTGTGATTCAATCTTCCTCATGGAAAGTGAAACCGCCTTTGGCGCGGCTCCCTAAGCCCCGAGAGCCCCAGCAACGCCCCAATCAATGTCATGCTACAGGTTAATAAGAAGCTGAAAGATACTGCACGAATGCTCGCACAGACGGCAACAACCATAACTACGCACCCACTACAGCACTTGCAAGCAGACTCTGAATGACCATAAGAGTTACTGCTATATAGGATGCGCCCAAATCAACCCCAGATACCGGGATTGAAATCATGAGCTGCAGGTACTCAACATTTATCCTAACTGCTAAGCCTACATCTGTAGAATCCTAAAAGCTCTCAAGACACATCCAAGCTTCCTACTTCTAACCACCCTGTTCAAAGCCCTACGCCCCGAACTCGAAACATAAACCATGAATCCTCAAGTTCCCAATCCCAAACCCCCAACACCAACACTCTAGGCCCTAGACCGCAAGACGCCCTTTCGCAACAGTGGTCTTTCTGGAGTCTTGTTTGGGGGATTCCCTTTTAGTTTGAGGGGAAGCAAAACCCCAAACTCTAAACCCCTGAACCCTTCATTGTTCCCCAAACCCCAACCCGAAGCCTGGGGCGCATCATATTCCCCCACGTAAGGAATGCCGCCTCACTGCAAGCGCAGAGGGGATGGTGTAGGGTTTAGGGATTAGAGTTTAAGGATTAGGGTTAGGGTTAAGGATGTAGGGGCGTTACGCAAATAATGGAAATCAAATGGACAAGCATGTGGAAAATGGAATGGAAACATTATAATGATTGAAAGGTAGACAAGCTTGCATAGCTACGAACATCATCTTGAGCTTTATTTGAGGAAGCCTATCAAGTAGATATACAAGGAATCAAGAACACATTTGGTAGTTATAGGCAAGCCCCTACAGTAAGGTTTGACTGGCTTGGGGCGTTGCGGCTTTCTGGGAGGGTTCAGATTTTTTGGGGGAGGGGGCGTTAAGGGGCTTAGGGCTGGGGATTCAGGGCTATTCAAGGCAACTACCCAAGATAAGGACCCTGTGACTGTCGCATGACTGTCATGGGGACCTTACTTTGGGGGGCAGGGGATATTGAGGGCTTAAGGCTTCAAGTTTAGGATGGTGCAAGGTTCTAGGCGCAGGGTTACAAAGCAATCCCTGCAAAGGCTTCCAGACTTGAGGCCTGAACCCTAAATCCCAACACTGCACACCCTTATAAACCCACAACTCCAATCCCCAAAACCTCACTCTGACACCTAAACCCTAAACCCTATACTCCTAAACCCTAAACCTTGAACCCTAAATCCTAAACCCCAAGACTCTGAAACCTAAACCCAGCACTCCAACCTCCGAGCTGCTTTATAACTGGATTCCCCAGAAACCCCATAATACTAAGGGTACCCTTTTTCCTAATGTTCAGCTTGAATAAGGAGACCCCAAAATACAAAGGGTAAAAGGGTACTACTGGGGTACCTAGATAATTCCAAACAGTAAACCCCTCAGCTAAATCCCAATGCCAATACCCCCCGAAGGACTTCAGCGCAACCAAAAGCAGATTGAATTTCAAACTTATCTTGGGATTCACGTCAGAAAAAGCCACCAAAAGAGGTAACCTATGAGAAAAAATTGCCAACGTTCCTTCCCGTCTTTCCGAAAGCTGTCTGGCAGGAGAAGATCTACTTAGAAACAACCTCTCCAAGACTTGTCGACCCATGCGCTTTGCTCAATCTCTACTTATGGACCATCTCTTGGGGCTGGGGTCGAGTAAGATCGTCATGATTTGCCCCTAAACCCCAGGCTCATGGGACATAGCAGCGAAGTGTAAGTAGGGTAAACTAATTATTGTACCCGCTGGCCGTGGATAGGTCATACTGGTAAGAAGTAGGGTCCAGCTCCAACCGCAGTCATAAGCAGTTGCGAGTTGAGCTATAGTCTACACTCCGAGTATCCGACTGAATTCTTAATAGCCCCAACAGTAATCCCCTATGATAATCCCTTACATATCCTCCTTCAAGGAGTTTAGACTCGAGCTCATTTGGAAATCCACGGATAGTTATGACCCACTTCTAGCTGTTCTTCTAGCCTTGCCATAACCATGATAAGGGACTTAGGGGCCTAGAACTGATTGATAAGTCCTGCTATATGTAGGTTTGAAATCAGGTTTGAAATTCCTATGGGCAAGTACTTAGATCCCTGTGCATGAGCCCTAAACCCTGAACCCTAAATCCTACATCCTAAATCCCAAGTCCTAGCCCTAAATCCTAATGCCCAGGCCCAAAACCCTGAACGCCCTAAATCCTAGACCCCGAAACCTTAATCCTAGGCCCTAAGCCCTAAATCCCCAAATCCCTGAATGCCCTGAATCATAAACGCCCTAAACCCTAAACCCGAAACGCCCCAAACCTTCAACCCTAAACCAGTCATGTACCTGCCTGCGCTGGCCATGCCCTGTACGTTGCCTGAGCTGCAGCTACGGGGCCTTCCCAAAATTAGGGGTTCTCTTGCAGGGGTTTATGCGGGGATATCCAGGGCTTAGGCTTTAGGATCTTGAGGACTTTGTTCTTTGGAGACAAATTCTAAATCCGACGCCCTGAACGTTTGTAACGTTTAGGTTTTAGGGTTTGGGGAATTTTCCCAAGCTCGCGCACAGTCTTGAATCCTGGGCGTCTGTGGCCTAAACTCCAAAGTCTACAATCTCAAGGCTTGAGGCTTCATGGCTGGGGAAATCACAAGCTTTTGTGACGCAGGCAAAGAGAAGTCCAGATTTAGTTCCTTCTGGAAATCACGATGAATACTCCTGACAACTTGTAATCCCTATATAACCCCATACTGAAAACTGTCAAAGGGGGGTCTGCGACATCCTCTTGTCAAGTCCCTCTTCACTGCGTATGGTTCAGGGTAACCTGAACCCAAGAACCTTAAACTTAACCTTGTACACCTGTGCTTGAGGAACTCTTCAAGGAAATCCATACGACCTCAGGGCTACAACAATGGAATCCTAAACACTAAACCCTCCACCCTAAACCCACAGCCTAAACCCCAAACCCTGCTCAGGTCACCCTTGGATAATTGGCACGTCAAGCACGGCATGGTAAAATCAGCTGTCCAGGCCCCCCCCCCCAAAAAAGGACACCACGACTATCCAACAATTCTAATACGTTTGCAAGACCCCTATATGGGGAGGATTAGAGTACATGGAGGTCTATAGTGGGGTCCCCTCATTTTTGGAAACTACCAAATACACCCAGTCTCCATTTCAGGGTGCATGTTCTTTTATTCCGTTTGATCCTCGATTATGACATTCGTTGGGGTTAGCCACAAGCTCATCTTCTCAACCTGCGACGAGAAGCTCTTGCTAAGCCCCAGCCCGTATGATTCTCGCTTGGGTATCACTTGGGTATTTCAAACAAAGGAGGCCCATATACCCTATGGCCTCCTTAAACGGACTATTTAGGCCCCTATGTGATCTAGATCGAAAGGAGGGAACCCTACGTATTGGAAACACCTATTGGCACTCGCAGGGTTCTTATTTCGGGGGCGGGGGGTCGACACTACCACACCATCCCTTCAACCCTGAATGTAACGCCTAATCCCGACATCCCCATTCGGACACTGGGTTTGGGGTTTGGGGGCTTTGGACTTAGGGCCTAATGCTGGCTTAGGCGCTTAGAGTTCAGGATTTGGTGCTTAGAGTTTGAAGCTTAGGAATTGTTGTAGCCCCACTTACGGGTGCATGGCCCAAAGACCGCTAAGCTCAGCTTAAAAGTAGCTACCAAGCGACGTACACATCGAAGTCGTCCCTGGACCTTTAAAGGTTCCCCATCTTCCCTACTATTCCTGATGCTTGAGGAGGAGTGGGGGGGTGAATACACACTAAACCCACTATGTGAGGATCTCAAGCATAATTGTAGAGATCCACTCCCTCCCTAAACTCTGAACCCTAAGCCCTGAGCCCTAATCCTTAAGCTCTATATAAACCTTACGGATTCGGGCTTACGGTTTAGACCCTGGACCCCGAATCTTCTACCCTACAAACCAACAAAAATGATCCTACTTCCTGCAACTTTGTCGCCGTAGACGCCGTAGCTCATCGGTGCAGACTGCGCAGGGGCCTGCTACCGTATCTTATGGTTTCAGGTTAAGGGTTTATAAGGTTGAGGGTTTAAGGTTTATTGTTTTCATGGTTTAGGGTTTAGGATTTAGGATTGCGGGTTTTGGATCGAGGGTTTGCGGTTGAGGGTGATTGAAAGAGAGAGAGAGAGAGAGAGAGAGACCTGTAAACTCCTACGAACCTGTAAGTAATCCTGAAGGGTCCTCCTTCACTTACTGGTGGTTAGTAGGGAATAAAGAAACATAATCCTGATATAATCCCTCTCATAATGTGTTCCCCTATTCCCTTCTAATCCACAGTAAGTTGAGGGCTGCAAATTAGTTAGCCCTAAGGTTCCAAATACCTAATAATGATATAATTACCCAAAACCTATGCTATCATCACCCAAAACCCAAGTACCCAATTATTCGATACTTGGACCCTTTGGGTTAGCATAGGGTAGATCATTTTCCTCCCACGGCTACTTCTGTTGTTTCCGAGGGTCACGTCCGACAAAGTCTGGCAATTAAACTTACTGGTTGCTGGTAGGGAATAAAGGGAAATCCCTATATAACCTCAATATTACATATTCCCTTCTTCCCTACTACCCCCCAAAATGTAAACTGAAATCCTGAAACCACTTAGACCAACCTCTGAAAAACAAACAAGGACGCCCCTCCTGGCCCCTGACCCAGTATAGACACCCTAAACTCCGCTAGCGGACTCAGATCAACGCTAAAACCCAAACGGCCTGGAGAGTGCTTGTCATGGAAGGCTCCGAAGATTGAAAGCTCTGCGGCGCCAAATGCATGGCTTCTCTAGAAGGCTCCAGGACCAAGATCTTAACGCCTAAGCGATGAATATCTGCGATCTAGGACCCTAAGTCCGTATATGAGTCATAGTCTAAACTCCTACTATCCCCTTAGATCCCCTTAGTAACCCCTATAGTAGTCCCCTATAGTTTAGACTATAACTCATATCATCTAGGAACGACCTTGGCGGCGTCAATGTGAAACGCCTAAATTGTCCAAGCTCCTGGACCAGTGCATTACAGTAGATTATAATATGTTACAGTATGTTATAATATATTATAGTATATTTGCCCTTTTAAGAATCCAAGCCAAACAGGGCTGTGGGTGGCCCGGCTACGAACTGACGGCTCCGGGGTACTTAGAAGTTAGGATATACCTAGGATCACTGTAACCCCAAAAATCTAATTCAGGGGACTTTTAGCCTCATTTCTCACTGGCATTGAACCTTCAAGCAGCCTTCAAATAGGCTTCAAGTACGCGTAGTGGGTGCGGATGTATGCATCATCGTGCTGCGGGGAGGTTTGGAAGCTTTGCATGTCTAAGTTCGACGTTGCTTCCTGATCCACGCGGCGGAATGCGCGGGGACAATGCCAACTTACATAGTGGTTAAGTGTTGAGAGTTGAGAGTTTCAGGTTCGGGGAGTGTTTGATAACAGTGTCAACTTGCATGATGGTTTGGCGCCTAGAATTTAAGGTTTAGGGGCCCTCTTATACTGCTGCAGGACTCTGTCCTCCATGCTGAGCTACCCTTGATCTTCGATTAGCTACTACAAGGATTCTGAAAGCTAGAAGCTCGCCCTGGGCCCTGCATCACATACCCCGGACGAGTTGTCTTCAATTAGGCCCGGGGGACTTTTACTTTCAATGTTGCTAAAGTACTGGAAGGTTTCTGGGGCTTGGTAACTCTGCGTAACTGGGGTACAGCGGGACCAGAACTATAACTGGTGCTTCAAAGAGTGATTGCAACAACCCATGTAAAGGATTAGATGAGATTTTACAGGGGAGTGTCAAAATTATGGTCTTTTGGGGTTCCCATGCCCTTAAACCCTAAACCCTCGCACAATAATGAGGTACCCCGAAACATGGACCATAGTTCCGACAACCTTCCATGAGGCCTCTCTGTGACGATGCGCTCCGTCAGTTCCCACTAAGCAACCAGTACGTCAAAGGGTGGGCCCTGGGGTTTAGGGTTTAGGGCAGCAACCCCAAAATCGCCCGCCAAGAAGCCTCAGCAAGAACTTGATGAATTGAAACCATTGAAATCACTGAGGGGCCTAGACCGCCGCTTTTGGATCTTCAAATATTCCCCAGTCGAGGATCCCCCCGTTGGTCTTTCGGATCTCCTCGTTCACACACTCCTCAACCCTGCGCTCAAGTGACATTGCGTATTGACCCAGGAAGCCCAATATTCAACTAATTAAGCAATATACCTGCAATGCCATGAAGGGTCTTAGTATGATTTATGGTATATTCCTTAGTTAAGCTATATTGGGCTCTCTAGGGAGTCATGGACCCCTAACGCTAAACTCGCAGCCTAGGCTCAAAACCCAGTAAGCGCTGCTCCAAGTTCTGGAACCCTGAGGTATATTGGGGTTATATAAGGGTAATATCGGGATGATGAAAAAAAGGAAATTACTATAGAGTTTAGACCGAACTGTAAGGTGCAAAGCTCCAATGCTTGAAGCCGAAACTCCACCACAAGCTAAGCCTCAAGCCTCTTTGAAACAGTGTCCCCTGCACATGCCCAACACTTGGAGCCTGTTCCGATTTAGTCATACCTTCTATCCCCAATAACCACTTTTATACGCTCTGCAACCACTAGCGTCGTGATAGGGGACTCGGACTTAATTACTGTTCCCAAAATCATGGGACTAGTAAAATAATTGGGAACGCACTACGGGGATCCGCCCTAAACCCTAAACTCTACCTAAGCCCCTAAACTCTCAACCTTCAACTCTGAACTCTGAACTCTAAACCCTAAACTCGAACCTCTATCCTAAAATCATTCAATCATGTTTAGTGACTTCCCAACAGTCCCATGTAGGGAACCCATCAAAATCCCCTTAACCCTCGACTAGCGGGCCTCAGCCCCAGGAAGCTGGTTTAGGGTTGAGGGATTATAAGGTTTAGGGATCGGGGTTTAGGGGCTAGGGCTTAGGGATGTAGAGGCCGGAAAATTTCTCAATCTCAGAATGACAAAAATGGAAACTCACATGGAAAAGGACGCGAAAAATAAATGGAAACGAGGCTTCGATAGGGATTTACACGGATTATTCTGGATAGCTATTAAGTCAATATAAGTTTCACGTCCATGTGAAGTACCTTGTACGATAAGTCTACAAGGAACTTAGGACCACAACAGTTTAGGGTTTAGGGTGTGGGGTTCAGGGCTGGAGACGACGGAGATTATGCAGGGGTCCCGGCTATACGTCATGTAAGACAATTGGAGAAGATTCGAAGTAAACGTCGCAATAGATTTGAAAACCTTTGCTCCGTCTCTTGGATCCTCAGCTGAAACTCCGATAAACAGCATCATATCATAACTATGACGAAGCTGACTGCTGCCGATATGTAGTATTCATGGTTGGTCACTTCTGAAACTTCAGCAATCCAAAACCAGCTGCAGGCAGAATTCAGGTCATTGCGGAGAGGATCATCTACTTGCCTACTACCTTGCTCCCTACTTACACACCTAGCCCTAAACCCTAAAGCCCTAAACCCCTAAACCCTAAACCCTAAACCCTAAGACCCTAAACCCTAACCTCTAAAACCCTAAACCCTAAAACCCTAAACCCTAAGACCCTAAACCCAAACCTGCCAAAAGTTTTCAGTGCAAGCATGCTCCTCCACACCCTGCACGGGCAAATCCGAGAGAACTGCGGGGTGAGACGCGTCTCGGCAAAAATCATAAACTGTCGTATAGGACATACCCAGACCCCCTAAAGGATCCAAAAAATGGAACCCCCCCCAATATGAACCCATTACTACATTGGGGAAACTAGGGGATTATTAGGCGGTTCCATTTGTTGGATGCTTGAGGGGGTCTGGGTACTGTGTGACATAGTAAAACATCGATTATCAACTGCTATATCCTATGAGTTTTGAAGGCTGTAGTAGGCCCATGATACAGACCCTGCATGCGAGAAGTATCTTGTGACGCGAGACGCCACAACATTGAACTTTCGACTTCGTAGCTAGCATTGTCAAGAACCCTGAGGCTCCACGGATGTGACAGCTTGAAATTATTCAAGACATGGTAGTTTCCGAAAATAAGGGGACCCGAATATAGACCCCAAAATAGTACAGTCCTTATTATAGGGACCTTGGCAAAGGTACCCCTAATTTTGGGAAACCCTCACATCCCTAAACCCCAAACACCCAGCCCACAGGGGAAGCTGTTGGACTGGACACCCTGAGAAAGACCATTTCTCAAATAGCAGTCGTTTCAGTACTCGGACCTTCTAGATAGCCCAAGTGGTGCAAAAGCCATGGAGTCTCTGGGCGTGGGTCCCAACAGACATCGATTTTCGTTGCTGCTGGCCCATGTGGCGCAGACAAGGCCCGAATCTCGAAAACCCCAGGGTTCTGCTGTGACATACCCTAAACCCTAGACCCTTAAACCCTAAACCCTAAAACCCGAATCCCTAAACCCTAGATCATGCTTATGGAGTTGCTTACCAGCCTCAGAGTTTCCACGCCTATCTCCGGAACAAGACCGACATCAGGGGCTTCTCGAATTGCTGCTCCTTGAACCCTGACCAAAAGTTGTGCCCCCCTCAACCTGACTGGCCGGGCCAGGACCTCCTGATTTCGCGACCTAAAACGTTGTTTGGGTTACTTGCAACCCTACCTGGACCCTCCAATGCAGTACCTTTTTGGGAGTCCTAATAAGAAACCTTACCCAAAAACCATACCAAACCCAAAAAGGAACTGCATTGGAGGGTCCGGGTAAACCCTAAACCCATATCGGAAATATGGAAGTTTCCCAAAATTAGGGGTACCCTAAGTAGGGGTTGCTTTAAAGGGGTTCTAGGGGTTCTATAGGGTTTTGAAAAGGGGTTACCAGAGTTAGGGGTCCCTTTGACGGGGCTGTTAGGGGTTCTATAGAGGTTTATATTAGGGTACCATAACTAGGGTCTCTCGGAAGGGTTTTATGTCAGGATGTTTAGGGTTTAGGGCTCAGGGTTTCCCAAAATCAGTGGTGCCATTTTGGAGGGGGGTCCCATAGTAAGGAGTATGGTATATTAGAATCTTTTTGAGGTCCCCTTATTTATGCCATATGTGGCGGTACCTTAACCGATTCCCTCAATGATGAGGCTTTCAATCGCGACCATGGGTTTAAGAAAATAGACAAGATTTGGGCTACATACTACTATCTTTACATGTTTCCTTTAAGAGCAAAATCTTCAGTATATTCTCACATATGACACCTTCCCAAGCCAGGTCCCCTCATGAACCTCAATCTAGCATAACCCTCCTTATGAAACCCTAACCTGCCAAAGAGGGCTTCTGGTCAAAAGGGACTCCGGGGCTTAGGGAGACCCCAATATACACCCCAATAAGCTGTAATCCTGAATATGGGTAGCCCCCACAAAGGTATGACTATCTTGAGAATTCTGATGCCAGCAGGTGACATACGCGGTTTTCGGGCTTCGGGGGCCTTACTCGTTCTGGGCGTGCTCAGGCGTGTCCTGATTCTCAGGACGCGCCAGCTGCGTCTTCAATTCGATCCCTGGTCTTTCTGGACACATGGAACAGTCCTTGCTGCAAGCAGAACACTAAACTTCCCCACACCCCCCCCTATTTGCCCA
>CAJNIZ010003389.1:13103-23745 GCA_905231905.1 Symbiodinium pilosum | reverse complement strand
AGGGCTTAGGGGTTGAGGGTTTTAGATGCTTTACGAACCCTCAGGGTCCAAGAGCCCCTAAAATGACAGAATCATCCAGGTGCTGGTTTTGTGTGACCTGAAACCCCCTGTTTGGGTACATGGACCTTCTCGGCAACGGAAAACCCAACGACCAACGTTGCGCAATCGAGTTCAACACTATGAGAACTTCCCAACCCAGGAAGCCCAGAACCCCTTATAGGGTTTAGGGTTTAGGGGAAGGAGTACACCCTACGTCATACCATGAAAGAACCTCGTATCATATCCTAGTGTTAAGGAACTTTAAACACGTTACCATGATGTTAGTATGTTGTAAAATGATGGAGTATCCTTACTTTAGCAAGTTCATTTAAGTTCCTTAGCAGCATCCCAGTTTAAGTCTGAGTACATATGCCCTATTATGATAGAGTAGTGTCCATTTGCCCTTCCGTTCTTGCCACTGAACCCTAAAACCCTAAAGCCCTAAACCCTAAACCCGAAAGGTTTATAGGGCATGTTCTTTAATTGGGGGGTCTTGGGCACTCTGAGAGTACGGGAACCAGGCTTGGTGTTTAGGGTGTGTTTAAGCAGATTCTGGAGTTGTGGGTTTAGGGTTTGACACCATACGTGGGTATCTTCTTGCCGAAGTTCGCAGAAGTCTTGAAAACAAAGCGATCTGCGGCACCGATAACTTTTCCGAGAAGGCCAACCATTATTTGCCTGCAGAAAGCTCAACACCACCCAAACCCCAAAAGTATGTGAAATAATAGCCCTAAACCCCAAATAACAGCCTTAAGGGCCATTATTTTACAAATTTTTGGGGTCCAGGCACGGCCAAATATCAATGAGTTGAAACGCAAGGCGATGGAGTATGCCGCTGGCCGTTGAGTTTTTTTTTGACCGAGTGAGCCAGAAGTGCCAAAACAGAGCGCCTGTTGAGGGTTGATGGTTAGGGTTTTAGGGTTTAGGGTTTTTGGGTTTAGGGGTGTCGTGTTTTAGGACTCTTGGGTTGCTAGGGTTTACGGTTTTCGGGTTTAGGGTTTTAGGCTTTAGGGTTTAGGTTTCTGCCAGAAACAGTGGAATTGGTTCAAAGGGGTTGGCTACGCGCTTTGATCACGACAATACCTATTCACCTGGCCGGGAAAACATGAGCTTCTCTACACTGACTTGCGCTCCTGTGATTTTTTCAAGGTCGACGAGGAGACGGACATCATTCAGGAACAGGACTGCTACCCTGTTTGGGATCAGACTGAAGCCGCTGACGAAGCAGAGATCCGCCAGTTCGCAGAGCTTCACCAAGATACGTCCCAGCGCCATCACCGAAGACATGGTGATTCTGGACGCCGTCTGGGTCAGGGAATTCAAGCGAATGGATAGTTCTTATGCAGAGCTGGATGTGGTAGCTCATTTTTGCGGGGCGTTGATGTTATTGTCGATTAGAGAACCTGCGAACCTGCTTAATTATCAAGGGTTACAACACCTAGGGCCGGTTATATTATGTGATTATTCAGGGGATATGGTATATTCCGGAACCTCCGGACCGCCCTGACATGAGCTCCAAACTTACTCTGAGCGCTAAGCATATAGACCCCCAACCCCAACCTTAAGTCCAATAAGCCCCAAACCCTAAATCCTAAACCCCTAAACCCCGAAAAACCCTACGCTCTAGACCCTAAACCCCAAACCTTAAACCCTCAACTCAACTGCAGCTCCTGAGCTGCAACCTTTCTTTGAGCCCTCAATCTCCAAACTCTCAGCCCCTACCCTTAACATTGGAAACACGTAATATAGGGGCCTAAATAAATTCCAATATTGGTAGGGTTTAGGGTTATTGCTCATGTCAGTTTTGGGAGGGCCAAACCATTCTCAACTCTTCAGCCCGAAGCATTTAACCTCAAAAATACGCGGTTTAGGGTTTAGGGTGTGGCCTAAAAGCTCCTATGTAAATCCCCAAGTCTTAAAGCCCTGAACCCTGAAGCCTATCCCTAAACCTCAAATCCTTACCTTAAGGCTCAAAATGGTGCAAAATCCTGTTCTAATATGGTCTTCGGGCCCAAAAGCCTCAAAAGATAAGTTCCCAGAGCCTTAGGGTTAGGCCCTAAACCCTAAACCCTAAACCCTCATTCTCCGCGCCAAAGGCTCCGCGCGTTTACGACCGATCCGCGCCGGAAGATGGAAGAGGCTACAGGGTTTAGGGCTCAGGAATAGCAAAAAAACATAGGCGGTTTAAGAATTAGGGCTTATAGGGTTGAGGGCTTAGCTTTTGGGGCTTAGGGCGTTGTCCCATATATTTGATCCTCAAAGAGGTGGGACATGCGAGGTCCAGGTAGCGTCCAAGTGTGCAATAGGGCTTGGTATTTCGTAGTTCAGGGTTTTGCATTTGTGGTTTAGGGTTTAGGGTGGGGTCTTGTAGTTTGAGGACTCGGCTTTCGTAGTTCAGGCACGGAGGTATAGGACTTTGGTTTGACAATTCGGGGTTGAGGGTCTAGTAGTTTAGGGCTGAAGATTAGCTTCGGGTGTAGGGTTGCAAAGCTTCCGGATTACAATCTGAGCAGTATTAGCAGCTTTAGGGTTTGGGGCTCAGGTTTTTTGCTCGGGGTTCCCAGTTCCCAGCTGCCGATTCCTCGCTAGATACTTCAGAATTCCCTTTTCCCTAAACCCAGTCATAATTTTCAGGTTGTTTTCCAACGTACTTAGCGGCGGCAAGTGTCTCCCAGGCAGCCGGGTTTTCAAGGCGTGGTATCAGGTGCGGTTTAGGATTCAGGTTTTAGGGTTGAGTTACGGTTTCGCTGGATTTGAGAGCGCATTGAATGCCTTACCCTAAGGGTCCAAGTACCTAGTAATCATACGTATACTTACCCAAAACCTGTACTAGAATTTCTATTCCTCAAAACCCAAGTACCCAATTCTTAGGTGCATGGACCATCTGGGTTACGGGGACTACCGCATTTTGTAAGGTGGCAAGTCCTGGCAGGCATCGCACACCCTGTGAAGTTTAGGATTCAGACGTGAACCCTAGGCCCTAAGCCTGAAAGGGTTCTGCTGCATTTCCTTTAGTCAAGGGCAGCGAGGACGATAGCTGCAAGCAACCCCGAAGGCTCCAGGGTTTAGAGTTTAGGGTTTAGGGTTCAGGCTTCCAGGGTTTAGGGTTCAGGGTTCAGGCTTCGAGGGTGGATGTTAGGTTCCTTGCAGCGTTTTCTTGGGAACAGGAATTTGGGTTGACGCTAACCAAGCAGAGCCTGTGTGCACCCAGCCACCACTGAATCATAACCCGCAACCTCCCATTTGTTGTTCATTTCCTGTCCATTCGAGTCACACTTGCTTAGGAAATCCCAAGCACTGAATCTGGAACCCTGAAATTGAAACCCAAACCCTGAACTACACAACCATAGATTACCTGGAAGGTCTGGGGTAAGTATACCCACGGCCAAGCAGGTTTTTGTAGCCTAAGCCTGAAACTGCCAGCTCTAGGGTTTTGGGAAGCCTCATCCCCAAGCCCTGTACCCTTATCCCTAAAGCCTCTAGATGCCTATAAACCTCAAATCTATACTAAACCCGAACCCTAGACCCTGATCCCTAAACCCTAAAATCCCTAAACCCCTAAACCCTATAACCCTAAAATCCCTAAACCCTAAAACCAAAAACCTTTAAGCCCCTAAACCCTATAACCCTTAAACCCCTAAACCCTAAATCCTAACTCCTACGGCAGCCAACCCACGTGTGCCAGGCAGTGACCATTACCGTCAAGTGCAGGTCCCAACACTGCGAGGTGGGTCCAGAAGACAGGATTTAGGGGTTTAGGGTTTAGGGGTTAGGGTTTAGGGTTTAGGGTTTAGGGAATACCTGAACCCCAAAAGTATGTAGAATCATGGCCTTTTGTGGGCTATATTTAGGTGTGTTGGGCGATTATTTTACCTAGTTTTGGGGTTTAGGTATGGATTTAGAAATGTTGGGTTCATGTGGTTTAATGTAGATCCGTAAATAATGAACTCCCTCCCCTTAATGGGGCTTCTAATGGGGATCTTAAGATTAAGGGCCTTAAGAGGAGGGGGTTTATGAATCACAGGTCTACCTTAGGTTTTTTTATAGGAATTCATTCGGGTTTGGTACAATCGGATCTAAGGTTCAGGATTCAGGGCTTTATAAGGTTTGAGGTTGAGGATTTAGGGGTGTAGATGGTGTAGGATATAGGGGCCTAAACAATGAGGCCCCTTTCAAGGGATGATCTAGGGTTATATAAGGGCAATGCAAGATGGAAGGTTGTCTTTAGGATTCAGGGTAAGGGACCCCCTGAATGGAACAGACCCACTAAGAATGGCTCCTTCCCCCCAGGCCTTTCACGGCGCATGTCCCATTTGAGTCGGGGTGGAACCCAACGATAATGTGCTTCGTAGATCATATGCAACCTGAAAGGAGGAAACATCTTATTCTATATGAGCTACAGTCTAATATTGTAGTATCCCCTTGATAACCCCTATGGTGCTCCTATTTCCTTAATTATATGTAAGCCCCCCTTAAGGAGTTTAGACTATAAGTCTTATCAGGGACTATTGTAGCCCCCCAAGAATAATTACTACCCAACCCTACATACGAAACCCTAAGCCTTACAGCCTGAATCCGAACGCGAAATCCCAAACCCTGAGCCCTGAACCCTGAACCCTCATCCCTCACCCGTAGGCCTTAGAACCATAACCTCTACCTGGACCCCAAAAACATGTAAAATAATCCTTAAGGCTGTTATTTTGGGTTTAGGGCCATTATTTCACATACTTTTGGGGTTTGGGTAATCACGCCACAGCTCCTGTTTTCAAAATGGTCGTTCTAGAAAAGCTTTCCGGCGCATTTTCCTTTATAGAGTTACAAGAAGCTTAAATGATGTCGCGGGAGGACCTTTAGATCCATCCCAAAAATCCTAATCTCTAAGTTCTAAGTCACAATCGCTCCACTATAGCAGCCAGCTAGATTCCTTGTATAATGATGGTCGAATGTTCCTCGAATAGACGTCAAAATGGTATTTATATTAATTTAAGCTCCTGAGCCCTAAACCTTAACCCAAAACCCTCAACCCTGAGCCCCACTCCCCTCCCTAAACCGAAGCCCTAAACCTCCCTGGCTTTGCAGATGTTCAGGTCATACAACAGCTGGTGAAGAATGCCTGGGGGGTCGCCGCCCCAGAATTCAAGGTTCACAGTTTAGGCTCGGTTTAGGGTTTAGGGTTTAAGGGTCTAAGGGTTTTGCGTTCATGGGTTTAGGGTTTAGGGTTTTAGGTTTTAGGGTTCAGGGTCCCTACCATCCTCGTATACGACCCCGTAGCTTAGCTTCAATTATCCCTGAATATTTGCAATTCGGTGGGAAGATTGGGGGGTAGTATAGCCGAGGGGAGGGGGGGATAGTAGGGGAACCAAGAATCCGATTTTCCATGGAGTTATAGAGAGGGCCCTGGGTCAGAGCGAATGTCGTACAAAGACGTAACCCAGTGTGAGGGCCAGGGTTCATGTTTTGGGCTGTAGGGTGACAATCGCAGAGCTTCGAACAACTCGTGTGTAATGATATTGTATATATCTATATGATTATATATATATATGCATTTACATTTGTGTGGGTCCCGATACATATGTCAATGGGACCGAGACATCTCAACATGTTTGCTTCCAAGGGGGCCAGAGAACCTTGTGCCAATCAGGCTTCACGCTTCAAACAGAAAGATTTGCAGGAGATTATCCTGAGTAGAGGCTGTCAAGGACAATCTTTTGTTAGTGACCCATTTTCCGTCCAGCGTAGTATAATATGCTGCACCATTGTTATGGCAGTGCTTCTCACTAGGCGGATGCGCATTACTTCCTGTCTTCTATGCCGAGTATCATATACAGGGTTCTGAGAGTGGGAGGTACCACAGGGGCCGACATGATCGAATACATTGTCAGGTCTAGTGGAGGTACCTTAATTATATAGTAATCCATCATATATTTTGAAATTATAAAGGATTTGGGGTATTAACCCGTCCCTCACAAAGAACCTCCCCAGCCGGTACAAGGGGTTATACGGAGATATCGCAGGGAACGGGAAACAAAGCAGGAATTACAGTGTTATTCAGAATTCTGAGTACGCGGCTCCTGAGACATCCCCCCTTACAACAAATATTCACCGCCGTGTAGAGTCCTTGAGAGAATCTACTGTTATGGAGCTCACGACAGAGGTACCCAAGTTCTCCATGAGGCCTCACAAGAGTCCAACAAGGTCTCCGAGTCTAAGACGCTCCGCACCAAAAACTCTCGTTCAGGCCCAAATTTGGTAATTAGTTAGGTTTCCGGGTTTAGGGTATAGGGAAAGGTGTTTTTTCAACGTCTGTCCTAGATTACCCTCAGCTATCCCCAACTGAAATCAAAATTGCTACCAGGATTCTAGGGAAGGTCAACAAAAGGGGCTTCTTGAACAGTGTTGATACTAAGAATACCCTCATGACCCCGATATATTGCATTCCCGTAACGGTTAACTCCAAGGTTTTTGGCACCTAAGGCTGGTTTAGGGATCCCAAAACCCCTAAACCCTAATCCCTAAACCCGTAAACGTTAAACCCGAAACACCTAAATCCTGAACCCCTAAACCCAAACCGTCACCGTAGGGATTCAGAAGATGGCTAGCATGCAGAGGTTCAGCTACGCCTCTTGGAGAACCAAGTGCTGGCAGAAGAAAGGCAGAGTTGAGTTCAGGATTTAGGATTTAGGGTGTAGGGCTTAAGGTCTTAGGGTTTGGGGTCTTAAGGTTTTAGGGTTCAGGGTTTTGGCTTTGGGTCTTAGGGTTTTAGGGTTATTAGGGTCTTAGGGTTTAGGGTCTTAGGGTTTAGGGTCTTAGGGTTTTAGGGTTTAGGGCTCGGGGTCTTGGGGTTTAGGGTTTATAGGGTCTTAGGGTATCGCGTTTAGGGATTTGGGGTTTAGGGTTTAGGATGAAAGGTTTCTGTCTTAGGGTCTTAGGGTTCAGGATTTTAGGTTCCAGGTTTTGGCTTCTGGGTCTTAGGGTATAGGGCATAGGGTGATTTCCAGAGGCACCCAGGAATTGGGTTGTTGTTAAGGATCTCAGTGGAAACTCCCTGAAAATGTCTTTCAGTTCTGTTCTCCACAATCCCTAAACCCAGGCCCTAAATCCTCAACCCTAAATCCCAAACCCTAAACCCTAAATCCCAAACCCTAAACCCTAAACCCTATAAACCCCAAACTCTACAATCCTAAACGCCAGCTACATTTTTATCAGGGTTCCAGGCAACCCACAGCTGGTAAACTGATTTACCACTATAGGGAGACCCCCCATTATTAAGTACATGTCCATACTATGATAGGTTTAGGTCTTAGGGCTTAGGGTTTAGGATTTGGGGTTGGGTTTAGGTAGATTTAGTGACCCAAACGCTCCAAATAGCCCTAAGTAGGTAATATTTGTTGATTTCACAGCCCCGAGCATGAAATATTCATATATTTGGAGCCCTACTGCTTGAGCTTCTTAAACGCCACCTAGGGTAGTAGAGACCCTAAACCCTAAACCCTAAGTCCTAAACCCTAAACCCTGGTTTCCCGAGTCATTCCCTTCATGCACCAAGGTCTTCTTGGCTGGAAGGGCATATTGGGGTTGAGGGATTTACGGTTTAGGGGTTTAGGGTCTCGGAATACTAGGAGTCTACTTTATTGGGGTTTAGGGTTTGGGGGTGAGACTTCAGGATTTAGAGTCTTGGCGTATAAATCCGGGACGTAGGCATATGCTTTAGAGTTTGGTTTTCGAGTCTGAGTTTGGGATATGGGTTTTGCATTTACGCGTCAGATTTAAGGGTTCAAGGTTGGTCTCCTGTTCTGTCTAGAGCACGCAGTGTGATGTTTCTTGTTCACCCTTCAGGCCATTTTTAAGCCTAAGCCTCTTTGGAGATTCCCCCAAACCTAAACCCTAAACACTATGTATAGTAGGGAAGGTTGTCAAAATGAGTCATTTTTGTGTCCCCGGTATGATGCGGCCTAAAAATCTAGGTTACCATGAAGAAGCACCCCACAAGGGTGTCCGCTTATGATAGCTACGCTACATGGCTCTAGTGTTTTGTAAACAACCTACCTACCAAGGACTAAACCCGAAAGCCTAAGCCCTAACCCCCCCCCCCCTACTGTATTTCATCCCAGCCTTCATTTCATCATCCAAATCTTTTCCCTTTGATTTCGCGTCATGCCGTTGTAATCCCCACCCCGAATCCCTACTTGGAGGATCTCTTGACTTAGCAAGTCTGCTCGGAAACCCAGGTTATTGGGCTTCTGATCTGGGCTATTGGGTTTAGCGGATAGACTTACTATGTCAAGACATCATCCAAGTATCCCTAGACTGGAATTCAGATTTGGAGAAATCCCCATGTGAATGAGCGCTGTAGGACCATCGTAGGAACCCCCTTCTTTCATACGCTCTCGCTGGTTTAGGAGTTAGGGCTTATGACGACCCCACCGGACATCGCCTTTGAATGGTTGTTTGTAAAGAAAGCACTCCAAAGTTGGTTTGAATCTTGCAAAATGGCCATTGAAGTCGAAGGGTCTTGTTTAAGGTTTGCCCTAGGACTCATATGTAGTCATCTCCTTGTAGGGTTGGATAGGAGAGTCCTGTACCAAACACCATGAACAGACGTAAGCGGGAATGGGATACAGACATGGATAGATCTACAGGCCCACGGATGTGCTCCCTAAACGCTAGACTCTACACCCCAAACGCTAAACCCTGTAGTCCCCCCTAAGTAGATCGAATATAGGGTATATAGGGGTCTTATTATAGTATACCCAAGGCCATCTTCGATCTACTTGAGGGTGACTATATATCCAAGCCATAGGTTCTAACCCTAGACCCTAAACCCCTAAACCCTTAACCCCTAAACCCTAAACCCCTAAACCCTCACTTCACTTTTGATCTAAGGTCCTAAGCATGGGCCCCTGATCTGGGTCCCTACCTGTTCACAGGGTCCTGACGCTTCTAGGGTTTAGAGTTTAGGGTTTAGGGTTTGGGGTATATAATAAGTACATAATATAAGGACGCCAGGATTAAGGGCCCATACCAGGGGCCTGTAGTGCCAACCTAAATTCTGAACCCTGACCCCATACGAGGGGCCCATAGTTTCAACTTTAGACTTAACTCGTTGGAAAGGTGCCTGGCCCTTCGCTGGAATCAATGGCAGGAGGACACTGTCTTTTGGCCTTGTCTTTCTTTTTGGGGGTCTTGAAATCAGGGTTTACGGATGAGGGCCATAGGGTTTAGGGTTTTGAAGGTGTGAGACATATAGTGTTCAGGGTTTAAGGTTCAAGGGTTTAAGACTATAGGGGAAGAAAGTGATCTTTCCCAAGGGCTTGGGTACCCAAACATAAGATTCACAGCGCCTTCATTACAAGAACGTGTGGAAGAGTTGTGCCAGCTAAGGCAGCCCTGAACCATGAATCAACTGAAATTCCCTAAGCCCTAAACCCTAAAACATGGACCCTAAACTTCCCTAAGCCCTTGGGGCAGGGGGGCTTAGGATATAAGATCCGGTTTTGGGTTGGGGATTTAGGGTCTATCCGCAAGTCATCGGTTTAGGGTTTAGGGTAGTTTCCCAAAATAGGGGTACCCCAATTTAGACCCCCAAAATCCTATAGTCCTTACTTCCAAATCCCAAACTACTGTAGACCCCGAAGGATACCTTCGTGATCGCTGTGACAAATGTCTGGCGCCGTGCTCTTGAGAGCTATCACCTCTGGGTGGGGGGCCCGGGAGTTAAGGCTTAAAGGGTTTAAGGGTGTAGGGTTTAGGGTCGAAGGTCTCCAGGAGTTAGAGCTTGCTTAGCGTTTATTATGGCTTAGGGCTCAGGGCTTATTACGGCTTAGGGCTTATAGGGTTTAATCATGGTTCAGGGTTTGTTCTGCTTTAGGGTTTAAGGTTTGTTTAGGGTTTGTCTATAGGCTTTGGGTTCATTATGTTTTAGAGTGTTGGGTTCATTACGTTTTGGGGTTTAGGGTTTATGATCGTCTTCTGTTTGTGCAGATAGGGCCCTTCGGAATAAGTTGAGGACTGTTGATGTGGTGTGTTCTTAGGGGCACCATACACCTAGATCCTATTGTACGTAGCTTTTGGCTTGTGTAGATCTTGCAGCACATATCCACCCAGGTTCAGCGCTTGAGAGCACACGTGCAGCAAGTTAGTCTTGATATCAGAATACGTGCATGGCCCCAGCATTGTAGAATACCATACTTCCCAAAGTATGCGGTACTTCGGGTCATGCATGACTTTTTCGTAGCAGCCGTGTCATCAGAGCGATGCAGTACTACGAAATCAAGTACATTTCGAACTCCGAGTGTGGAGGTGTAGGGTTTGGGGTTTAGGTTTAAGGTTTAGTGCTTGTTGCTGCTGAGTAGTGACGCTTGAAGTTTGTGCGGACGTACCACGATGGGTTGAGTGCGCTACCAGGTCCCCAAATGTGCAGAATCAATGTCCCTAAACCCATGGAAAGAGCCAAAGCCTAAACCCTGGCCCTAAACCCTAAACGGGCAAACCCCTAGGTTTCTGCGGCGGCCATTTCTCTAGCGTATGCGGAAGTCACGAAACACTGGCAGGCGTGGGACTTTAGGGACATGGGGAAAGTATGGGGCTTCCAGAATTCTGACCT
>CAJNIZ010003388.1:0-23305 GCA_905231905.1 Symbiodinium pilosum | reverse complement strand
TTAGGACTTAGGATTTAAGGCTTAGGGGGTTAATGGTGTATGGAGGTTCGAGGATGGAGTAATGGTCAGATATTCTAAGCTTTCTGGGTGCCTAGCTCTACAGAGGTTCCGACGCGTGCACGCGTACTTGATGTAGAGGCTCCATGTTTAGATATGTAGCATTTGTGGTTTGGGTCCCGGGATACGTGTCCAGCCCAGTATGCTTACAGAAGCAAATTAGATGAGCAAGAGTTACACCATCAAACCTTAATGAAGCTTCTCGAGCCATAGCAGCCGTATGAACGTTTGGTAGTTCAAGGATGAAGCGAGCGAAGCAAGCAACTGGTAGGCAGTGCTTCTGCTGGAAGGTTAGACAGCTCGTCTTGAAGAGGTTGTGTTTAGTGTGCAGTTCTGCAGCAGCGGAGCTGCAAAGGACCAATTTCTTCCCCGTTATCATTTGCCATAGGCTTTGTTGGCGATTTTTGCCCCAGCCCCAGGCACCCTGAACCCTAGAGTCCCTAGAGCCCCGGACTCCTAAAGCGCAAGCCTTGAAGTGGACATAAGGAGGGGGGGATGGCAAGAAAGATTCAGGCTTGTTTCGTGAAATAGAGTTACCCCTCTATTATAGTGCAGAGACCTCCAAAAGCGAGCCTGTTTTTGGCAACAGGCCCTGCGCGAGCATCAATGAAGACTACCAGCTAGCAGAATTCTGCAATGTTATTCTGTTATTCAGAGTGGTCGCCGTCCACAATGAGCCCGTTAAACGTATTGCAAATTTGTTAACCTCCCCTCCCTCCCCCCCCCCCTTCACTCCCCCCCCCATTCCGCTTTCATGAATGCGCTGTGGCATCAGGCGTACCACTTCAACATCTATCCGCAGGCTGGGAGTGCTTCCCCTGTGGAGACCCTAGGGGGTTCAGGAGTGGGGGGAAAGCAGTGATTTCAGGTACCCGCAGACAAAGAGAATTACTATCATTGTTACTGTGGCGCCTATGCACAAGCTGATGGCATTACGCTTTGCATATTCTGTTTTTGACAACTCAGACCGCTGCCATCTTTTTAGTAGAGATGGGTAGTTCAACCCTTTGTTGTTGTGTGTTCTTTTTTCGACCCACCCTGGCTTGTGGCAATCGACAGGAGCATCGCGATGGTGTCTGAATGGTTGGTGGGAGAACACGAGCAGCAATCATTACAGTTTCGGCCATGGCAACAGGCATTGTAAGCGGTAGATGTTGTAGAAGAGCAGCAGCGCAGTAAGTAAGTAACCGTATTTGTCAAGGTCGTTGTTGCTTGGACTTTGCTTCCTGGGCAGCGATGTCCTGAGCAGTAAGGAAATCTTGCACAACCCCCTGGGTGCCCAGAGGGCTGCCCATTTGTCCATGGGCATGAGCCCCATGATGTGAAACGTCAAGTTGAAGCCCGGAACCACAATCTGCAACTCTGGACGCTCAGCTGGGAACCACAATCTGAAGCCCTGAAGCCTGCGTCCTTAAATAAAACGCATCCTCCATGGATCCCCAAAAGCAGGTCAATGCAATCGAGCCAGTGGTTGGAAGCTTGTACGGCGGCAACAACCTCACGTTGCATGGTGATTTGGTAGAGCACGCTTAGAGTTGAAGGTTGATGAAGGTTGATGGGTTTGAGGTTCGTGGGGCTTTCAATTCTGGTTCAAGGAAGTACCTAGACATTCCCAAAACCAGCAAACAATGTCGGTGGTTCCCCTATGGAGGCCTCGGTTGTCTTGGCAGGTTACAGGGGGATCACGATTCTGCCGCATACCAAATGCCCATAATCTGCATGAGAGATCGAAAGACAACGAATTGTTTGCGTCGGGAGGTGAGGCTTTGGTCATGCAGTGGGATGATTACTCATGGGTATCATGGTGCTGTAGAAAGTTTTCTTCAACGGGGTTCAGTCGCGCCAAATTTTGTACGTAAAGAAGAGTATTCAAGAGCTCGCTAAGGCCGTATTTCGTCAATTAGCCTTTCATAGATCCCTGGTCCGCTGTGACTCTCCAAAGCAGGTCCCTTTGACGATAGCTCGTGGCTTCAAATTTTGCATTTGCAGTTCGTTCTTCATGGTCAGTTTTTTGAGGAAACTGCGGTAGACGTATCCACGGGTTGTCACATCAGGAACTTTATTCTTGACGCCAGTGCGCTTACTATAGATGATCCGTTGCCTGGAACCCCACAGCCCCCACACCCCACTCCAGGAAGGGCGGTTGAGGCTGTGTTGATTTGCGTAGTCGCCAAACTTTGCTTCCCAAACTACGTGCCAGCAGGTCTTAGTTTTAGTCCGGGAAATCATGCACGTCAGCAGCAGCATCCCCTTCAAGTGGACCTTCTTGGTTGGATGTTGAGAGGGACCCCTACACCCCCTACATGGTCAGAACGAGGCCGCAGGGGCAGCAGGCGTGAGTGCAGTAGTATCGTGGTTACAATGAGCATGAACAGCAGAATGTTTTTGTATAGTCATGCATGGATCTAGAAGATATGCCCAGAAGATGACGACAAGGGATCAGGTGTTTTGAGCGCCACGCAAGGTACCTCCTTTGCTGCTCAGATCGATGCGAATGAGGTTTTCGTGGGCGGCCGCACTTGTCAGGTGCTTGAAGCCTCAACTACCAGGCGTGTGCAGGGTTGAGGGTTAAGGATTTGCAGCTTGGGGGGGAAGATTAACAAATGGGACCACCGTTTGGGGGCTTGGCGTGCCGGATCTCGAATTTCTTGCGGTCCAAGATATCAGACTGGAATCAGTTTCGAGGTTAGGCGAGGTTAGGCATTCTTTGTGCAGTGCTTCTGAACCCAGCATGCGAGGTTCATGAAGATATGGGGTTTCCGTGTGATTGGCCTTTGAGTCAAGCAACAGGTCATCGCTGTTTTCGTGCACCGCACTCTATGTAGTCAATTCCCTCCCTTGTAACTCACCTTCAGTTTAGTGTGAATTCCCCGCTCTCACCGTTCATAACATCATCTAGCGCTCACAAAAATGGATTCCTGACAGCCAATGCGATTACTACAGGGCTTTCAATGCCTAATTAAGCTGGACAAGCAAACACACTCTGAGCATGGTGCCACGTTCGTCCCACAATTGGAATCTGTCATGGAATGGCTTGGGTGGTCAGGGGGATGGGAATCGATGGGACTGCAGCCCCTACTAGTCGAGACCTGCGCGTTCAGTGCGTACTGAGCCCGCCGCCTGAACCTAAATGCGACAGTCATCCTTGAGTAGACAGGCATGGGTCATGTAGTCAGAATTCTAGTTTCCTTGAATAACTAATCTGCCTTCTACTATGCGCACCGAAATCTGAACGCACAAAAATTGATGCATGCAGGAGGCAGCACTTCATCACGCAATACAGTTATGCGGAAGGCCCCGCTCCATCTCCCATGTATGGGATCTACTGGGGTCAACTTATAGCCTCACTGGTCTGGAGAACAGTAAATAGCAAATTCTTCTTGGCTGGTACCCTAGACCCATGGCGACCCGTCCCTCGTCAGGTTGGTGTGTCGCGTTCCGCAGTTTGACCGTTCTTTTGGCGAGAATGCCTCCATGCGCGGTCTACGTCGCTTGCCGCTACTTCATCTTGTGCAATGCTGTCTCATTAGATTGTGGTTGGCTGCTGCCATGTTGTTGCTGTGGGAACCATCATGTGCTTGACTTGAGGGACTTGTGTTCATGGTAACGTAGTTGCTACGGTGGCCTGCAGCAAAGGTTACGCCTTGTACGACATCCGCCGGCGTCGCCGGCACGTCTGGAAGATCAACTCTGTACCTCCAGTGGAGGAGCGCAAGGCCCACGAGGCGCCAAGATGTGGTTTCTTAAAGTTTTTTGTTGCTGTGTCAGGTCTATAAACTCCTGATATTTTGAGGCTCTAAGGAGAGCTTGAATTTCGAGAGGAAAGGTACCCGTTTCGATGTCTTCTCCACAGTCTCCGGTCTTCTTAGATTTCAATCCGGATTTGTCGGAGTTCAATTCTTTGGCATGGTTGGGCACATCTTGCCACTTGGGCCTTTTAACTCCATGAGATTTGGGCTTAGGGTTTAGGGTAGCAGAAAGCCCTTGACAAAGGACATCCCGCATAACCCTAAGTGCCCTGGATCCACTAGAACATGGTCCCCCTCAAGCAGGAAGACTATGGGCTATATGGGGATCTTGTTATTAATATGCTTTGGGCATTTCATATGCTCTAAACCCTATACCCCTTAAGGGGGACTGTAGTGCAGGGAACCTAGGTGCTGCAAATACCCTGATCAGCAGTAGTGTGCTTCCAATTCTTGTATAGTTTTTGACATGAGTGACGCGACACGGTATTTAGATGTTTGGGCCCTTGCATCACGATCGCTTCAAACCCTGTATGAACTCAGTTTCCATTTCATTGTCCATTTCTATTTCCATCTTCTTCTCCATTGCTAATATTGAAAGCCCCACATGATGCCTACCTGGACCCCGTACATGAGATCCCTCCTGGCGCCAAGGTCCGGTTTTAAGATGCAAGAGTTCCAAGACTTGCCTTGATATGATATGCCACGAGGGCCCATGCAAGGACTACAGCGCATTTTATTTCATCTTGTTGTGGAGTTTCATTTCCAGGAAGGGATACGCACGCGGTTCTTTGACTGTCCTTCTCGAGACAATCCTTCGGACATGTGGTGTGTTAATGCATCGTCTTCGGAAAGTTGCTACGTGGCAGCTTCGTCAGAGCTGAGCATAATAATTGTCTGTTTTCCTAGCTGGTTTGATGCTTCTCAGGCCCCCATCTCCTGCTGAGATAGCGAGTCCTGGAAGATAGAAGCCTGAAAGATTGCTGAACTCTATGCAACCCTAAGTTAAGCAGCCAGGAATGCCCCGCTATGAGGGAGTTCCATACGATGAAGGGTTTCAAGTCCAGCTGTCTTGGCTGGCATTGTCATTTTTTTGAGGCTTGAAGGGAGTTCACATTGTTTGGGAACATCTCACGGAATGATATCCCTATATTTGGGATATGGTGAATTCTACTACAAATGGTTCCAGCCTGGATCAAGCAGTCCCTGCTCCGGGAGCCCTCAAGCCTTCCCCTAAAAGGCCCTTGCTCATGAAATTTCATGAGCCAATTAGGGGTTCGTTCATTCTGTGGCCTTTGTTTGAAATGTATCCAACGATAAGTTCCCAACGTGGGGCCGGGTTCTGTGGACCCCGGTTTGTGAGACACCAGCCTTTTGTGGCAGCTGTGCAGGGTGGGTTCGTGAAAGGTTTCCTCCACGAGCTTCCTGGCCTGGACTTTCCTTGGTTTAGGTTTAGGGTTTAGGAATTTTAGGGTTTTGGGGTTAAAATTACAAGCCGGAGCACTGCTAATTGCCAACCCTAAACAGTGCTCCAATTGATGAGGTCTCTGCGACGTTTCACCAGCCAAGACCAGTTGTTCAGTAGGGCATTCTTGCTGTTAACTGCCTGTGGTAAGGGGTGTGGTTGGTCAAGCTGGGGCTATGCGGTGTCAGGCAAAAGGTCGAAGGTTGTCTGGCGTCTTACAACACACACACCTCAGCATTTTACGCGAACAGGTGAAAGTCGGAGACTTGTTCAGGAGACAGTTAAGGCAGCTAGTGGCATGCTATGCTGATTCTCCAGGAGCTACGAGAGTGTTTGGATCCTAAGTGATAAGCGGGACAGGATCTCCTCCACCCACCAGAGCACCCACTGCACGTCATGTTTGTCTTACAGAACGACATCTTGCACATCGGCCACTTCCGAGGTTGTTCCTGGGGGAACGCGCATGACTTGCTTCAACTTTATCTCCTCATGAGGCATACGCTGGTACACCCTCCCACACTTTCCCCTAACCATGAGCGCCCTTCCCTTCCCCTGAGCTCAGTCAACTTACTTCCGAAACTCAGGCTGTTTTCGAAGCAGCCTTGGGACCGTTACACCAACGAAGCTTACACCTTGCTAGAGATGAAAGGCTACTGGCCTATGAAATTCAGGTGAAGGTTTTGGGATTTCCTTGGGCCTGTGAACGTAGCCCTTGGACTTGGAATTAGAGGTTCAGAGGTTTTTATGCTCAAATCCCCAACTATTGTGGGGAGGCAAGGGTGGGATGTGCAAGGAGTAGAAGGATCAGCTTATGGAGAAGAAAGTCTTACCCAGGGTCTGAAGCTGCTCGAGAATCCAGGGGGCGGGAGCAGAGCTTGCAGCCTTTTTCTGCTCACAAATCAGAAAACGCTTGAGATGAGCCCCGAATTATTCGAAACCACGTGGCTTAAGTTGTCCCTAGCGTCTCCAAGCATGTCCTTGTTTTGAGAAAGCTTCGTATGGCATGAGTGCCCACCAGTTTGCAATTGCGGTGTCAACATGACTTTTTGGCCTGTGAAACGCCCTTTAAGCCTTTAGACTTCTTGAGGTGTCTAGTCTCCGGAAATGAAGGTTTCGGGCCAGGGTGCCTTGGAGGATTATTCTGGGGCTCTCCGGTAACCCCATGGCGTGAATTGGGGTCTGGGGCTCAAATTGGTGAAGCCCTTTGGGTTGCATGTCTGGGTTGGCAAGTTTTTTTTTTGTTGCTGCCTGTTCGGTATAGTCGCAGATGAGTTGACCTTCAGAGACAGCGGGCAAATCAGGTGTATCGGTGTATCATATCTGTTTTGCCTCTCTGTAACCCCATGTTGCCAGGGTTTGAGGTTTCAGAGGAGTTGTATGCGACGACATGAGAGCTTAGCCTATACACGCCAACAGGAGCCCTGCATGGAACAGGTATGTTCCCTGCCTCAGATTGGCCTTTTAGCCTGCCATGCACATGGGCTCGACCCTAGCGTGAAGCATCGTCAAATCATTGGAGCCAACAATGATGCACTTCCCGCTCCCGACCCGGCTAAAAAAAATTCAACAGGCTCTACATGCTTTGGTAGAACACTTGCCAATTGTTACATGAGGGTTTGTCCAGGGGTGATAGCAAGAACACTTGGGGCTCTCATCCCCAAAGCCAGACCCATGATCCCTAAGTTACGCCTGAACCCCGGATCCCAATCCTTGGGTTATTAGTATTTAGGGTTCAGGGCTGAGGGTTTAGGGTAATCTTGGTTACTAGTACCTTTATCATTGCAATTTTGAGGGCTGAAGGTTACCTGGTCCAAGGCTTCTTTGTGCCACCGCTCACCGCCAACTACAGTTTCTACATGTGCGGTGATGACCAGATGCGACTGGATCGGCTAAACAAGTGGTTTTTAGGGTTTAGGAAGGCTTCAGGGTTTATAGTCCCCCTTAAGTAGATAGAATATGGGGTATATGGGGATCTTATTAAAGTATACCCAAAGCCGTATTCTATCTACTTAAGAAGGATTATAGGCTTTAAAAGCTCAGCTTGGGGACCCTAAGGGGTATACAGGGAGAATCACGAAGTTATGGAATTGCAGGTTAGCTGAGTATCTTGGGTTTTAGAGTTCCGGACACGTGGCGGCTTTAGGTTGGGGCTGATGTTCACGGAGTCTCACCACAGTGTTCAATAATGGTTTAGGATCACCGTATTTTTAGTAAATTATCGTTTTGCTTTTCTTATTCAACATCCACTGAACATGAGGGACTACAGGAACACCCCACAGCTCTGCCGTATGAGAAGGCGTCGACATCATCAGTGCGCCTGTGGCCCTCGAACAGATAAGCAGCCTCTTACAAGGACATGGAGTACTAGATGAGACTGACATGGGGACCTTGCTTATAATCCTGACTTGTAAACCCAACCGAAACCTACCATCCTGAGCCCTAAACTCTTGCTTTGTAGCTAGACCCTCCTCCTACGCTCTATAAAGGCCTAAGTACCCACTATTAGGGACCATATATCCCCAATTAAGGGTACAAGGAAGGTCCTGGTAGCTAGCATTTGGGTTGCTGGTTCTGCTCAGGTCCCTGGAGCTTGGGGACGAGGATGGCGACGACGAAACCTTGCGCACAGTGGCGGAGATGACGACCCTTAGACCGTTAAGGGCTTGAGGCTTCGGGATTAAAGGGTTCAGGGTTTACAGTTTGAACACTCCCAAACCACAAAACCAGAATCCCAAAGTTCGCGCTATCTAGCCAGAGAAGAGGCACCGACTGTCACATATGCAAGCATTTATGTCTCGAAGTCAGTGACTCTTTCTGTCTATCATGAACTTTATTGCAGCCACATGCTCCGGGACCTGGAATTCTGCAGCAGTTCCGAGCTAAGATTCCTAAATCATGATACAACCCCAAGTTTAGCTTGGCAGTTCGTGAGAGGACCTGACGGGAGACTTGTAGGGAATACTGTAGTGCTCAATATTGTGAAGAGTTTACCATTCGTAAAGATTCCTCTAGGGGGACCCTAACAATCGCATAATCATCTTTTTTAAGGGTTCCTTGAAGCTCAGGTCGTGGGTGCACGGGGGCGACTATCACTTAGTCTCGCCCTTCTGCTGGTACTACCGAGACGCCTGGCTGTTTGGGAGGTCTGTGGCGGTAATTTGGACTGTAGCAACTTACTGATGCTGAACTGCGAATTTCGCAAGGCATTGCTATTGGGATTTTTTGGTGAACTGCTAGAGGGAGTCCCACCAAGCATGAGCACAACAAGTGGGATAAGCGTTTATCGTATCCGTAGGTTCTCCTCGAATGGACCCTGGCCTTTCGCGCCCATCCTATACTTTCTCATGTGTGGCTTGAATCGGGCTAGGAATAAGAGCCGTTTGGGTAGAGGTGATTGTGAGGGAGCAAATGTATTACTGCGGGGTGTTTGGGTAGTCTCGCACTTCACCTGGCCGCTGCGAACCGAGGATCTTGAAATAGCTCAGTTTAGGTTTGTGTTACTTCTGACAGAACTGGCCATCTCTCCTGTACCGTGTCTTTTTTGTTTCTTTTTGGAGCTTCCTTCTTTCCTGTAAGCGTGATTGCCGCCTCAAGCTGATTTCCAGTTGGAATCCAAACCCAGACATAAATACCGCCCAAGATACAACTGAGATCCGAACCAAACTGTTTCAGTCCAAAAACCGACTCCTTCACGGCAATCAGTTGAGCCGAACTTGATTTGCCTCAATGATTACTACGACCAAGGCGCTTGATTCTTGGTTCATTTCGTGCATGTTCCTTGATCAAGGGAGCAACCTCCTACACCCCGGTCCTGGGGGTGATCCCGTTTGGGGCATCTGTTTAGCCTTTCAGCTTGAAGGAAGATCTCTCCTCTGGTGACTTCTTTGGGCCCACGAAAAAAGCAACTGGTCAAGCAAGTTTAGGGCTCCGGGACTTCAGGGGTGGAGGAGCTTCCTGCTGCGAATTTAAGCGTGGCGGCCAGCTTCGGGGCGTGGGCTCAGGGACTTTACGGATGTCAAGCTGACAATCGGAATCAAGCTACAACAAGGGCCAGAGGGATGATGGGTGGGGCTTTGGTAAGGGGATGGGACCTCTGACTGCTTGGCAGTCAGATGTGAGGAACTACAGTCAAGTTTCAAAGAGACAGTTTTGAGGTTTCAGGCCTCGGGTTTCTCGTTGCCCTTGATGGTGCCACGCTCTACTGAGGAGGGGTCTCATCCTGTGGGCGCCGAGAATACCCATCAGTTTCTATGTGCTAGGATAGCTACTAAGGACCTGCATAGCATGCATAGCAAACACCCATTGCGTAGGATCGTTGGCATATCTTTTTTCGGACATTCGCAGATATGTGTCCGCAAGAGATGGCTAGTCATCCACACCATCATCATTGTGATCGTCGTCACCAGCTTTCTGCTACGGCGTTGTGTTGGGGCCAGGACCTTGTGCTTTTGTACACTGCTTGGACGACTAAGGGTGTTTCTCTTCATGCCAAGAATAGGAGCATTCTTGGGACTTAAGGGAGGCATGTCGTAAGAATGGTAAGCATCGAGTTGGAGCAGCTACAAAATGATTCAATTACTGCAAGATCTTGAGCAAAACGCGTTTTACTCATGAATCCGGCTTTGCATGTAACTTGGTGCACTACAAAGGAAAGAACTGCACTTGAAAACTAGAGTATAGCATCCTTTGGGAGAACCCTCAAGTGGCAACTTCAAGCTAGACTTCTGCTGCAATGATCGACCCGAACTACATTATGCTGCCTACCGACGCGCACTGAGGTTTCTGAAGGCATGACCTTCACTGCAGGGACAAGGCCAGCTGTCAGCCTAAACCCTAAGCTCTAAGGGTTTAGGGTTTAGGGTTTAGCGGGTTTGTGGAGTGCCAGGTTCAATATTCCAGCTACATGGCTGGCAGCCTGGGTTCCACTCACAACTTACTAGTTGTTAGTAGGGAATGGAGGAGCGATCCCCATGTATGATACCCAACAAAGTTGTTTTTCAATTGCCTTTCATTCCCTCATCTCCTACTGAAAGCCAACAATATACTATAGTAGTTAGCCAACAATATACTATAGTAGTTTCCAGTTGTTTTCCATTATCCCAGTAAATTCCCAACAAGACAAACTTCAAATTCCTGAGCTCTGCCGCCCTAAACACTAAACCCTAAACCCTAAACCTTCTTTGATGCAGTTTCTCATCATCGGAATGATTCCGTGCTTAGTCCTGAATGTAACGCTTTATTGAACTAGAAAAGTAGTTCAGGGGAAATAGACATTAGTTTAGGTGGACCCCCCACCCAGTAACAGTGACTATAAAGGATAATAGGGGATGTATTAGGGTCCTCTCATATTCTTATTATACCAGTATTACCGGGTGGAGGGTCCTCCTAAACAATAGTTCTCTAAGGGCCAAAAAGGGAGGATGTTGGTATCTACCCTTCAGGATTCCAGATTAAGCTCTTCGAGCTTAGTTGGGAATTGGGGTTAGATAGAAATTCCAAAAGTGAATAATGGAGCTTGGGTATGTGGATGCATTTGGTTTTAGTATCGTTCTGTGGAACTGTCCTCATGAATCTCAGAGAGATTGCTTTAACAATTCCTCTTGCCCACCCTCCAATGCAAAGACTGCAAACCTTGTCTCTGATCTTCATCAGGCTGCAACCCAACACAGAATATCAAAGTACAAGTCTTGGTAGCATGTATCCCAATACATAATAAGGGACAGAAAGATGCACCGCCTGAACCTGTAATCCTGGGTCAGCCTGCAGGCTCTCCTGTTTAGAGGTACCAACATGGGACCCTAATGTTGGAAACTACCCAGATGGAAGCTAGGACCCCTCTTCGTTTGCGGCACTTGGCCTACGGTGGCTCGAACTGGCAGCCTGGCACACTGTTCAGAAAAAGTGCTCATATGTGTTTACCCATGACAAAGAACAATCTGAAGATAGATGCCAGCTCTGACAGCGACGATGATGAGTCAATGGTCACTGCCGTACCCTACACGATCATCTCAATAGTGCCTCGTGTTCTGTATTGAGAGCGTGGGACCCGACAACCTCCGGCCTAGGACAACTAGTTTGTTCTGAGTTTGGGGGCTCTGATTCTTTGGCGTTCATTGTCTGATTCCTTGTGAAACCCGTGGGGTTGACGGAAGACCAACAGGTTTTTCATGTTTTTCACATCCACAAACCCCTCAAGAAGTGGCTATCCATGCAGGCTGCCTTCTCACTCGGCTTGCTTCAGATATCTTATCTTGGGTATATGAATTTGCACTTTCCCAACTGTACATGTCTTGCATCCTCAAAAGATACTAATTCACGTGCGCGTATTTCTGGCTGTAAAAGAAATCTACCGAATTGTCAACGGGTTCTCAAGTTATGGAGGTCATTTAGTTGATCAGTTCCCTAAGCCCGAAACCCTAAACCCTATAAAACCCATTATAGTAGTTTCATTTAGGGTTTCCGCAAATCAGGAGTACCTTTCTTGGGGTCCCCAAAGAAAGGACTATCGTATTTTGACCCATGCGCAGCAATGATCGGGGAGGATGCCAACACGTCCAAGTTTCAGATTCTGTCCTGTTTGGGGTTCAACCCGGGTCAAAATCCCACAAATCTCCAGAGCCAGCAAGAATGCACATCCGTCCAGAAGTTTTTTGAACAGGATGGAAGCGGATTGTAGAGGTGTAAATTGGCATCCTTAAGGAAGTGCATCTGAAGACATGGAGTCTTGCACTTTCGGGCACCATCTTCTGCGAATCATGCTCTAGGTTTTAGAATTCAGGGAACCCCACCAAAGACTAGATAGGGGCATGATCTCGAAAAGTTCTCAGACGAGTATGACAAACATTCGTTACAGACAGCCTCCCAGAGGCTCCTATGTACTCAGTGTTGGAGTTGCTGAGTCGGTTTGGTCTGGTAGTCGGTGGTATCGGTTATACAGTTCTACCATACTGCTCGCAAAAGAAGTATGTACGTAGTGTTGATAGATTAACTTTTTGCATGGTCCTCATTATGCTATACCACCAGGACTTCGTGATTTTACTCAAGAAAGGTCACGCAGGGATTTGTCCTGAACCTTGAACTCTACATCCTGTACCCCACACCCCCAAAACTCGAATCCTCACGAAGGCTCCGCACGTTGAACCTTGTAAGCCCAAAGCCCAAAACCCTCAACTCCAAATTCCGAAGCCCTACGCCTAGGTCTACCTCAACCCCATTACAGTAGCCTCCAAGCTCCCAAATCCTTAAAGGCCAGGCCCTTCAGCCCCAGCTCAGAAATTCCCTGAATCTCTAAGCCCCAAAGCCCCAAATGCCCAAGCCCCTGAGCTTTGAACCTGAGACCCCAAGCCAAAAGCCCTGAACCCTGAAATCCAACACCCTAAACTCTAAACCCTAAAGCCTAAACCCTAAGCCCTGAAACCTAAACCCTAACCACTATAAACTCGAAACCTAAACTCTCTTCTGGTTTCAAAAAACAACCAAGGCTCCGCTTGGGACTCAAAGTCACGGGCCTGAGCTCTGCTGTTGGCATCGATGGTGAGCCCCTGGATCCCGCAAAGGCCCGTTTTAGGGTTTAGGGCGTAGGGGGTGGAACAGAACATGGAGACTGCTTCAGAGTTAGGATTGGGGGTCCAGGATTTAGGGCTCAGATGGGGGTCTCTGATTTGTTGGAATGTTCTTGTCTTCCAGAGGTCTTCCCAGATGTGCCAGATGTAGAGATCTTCCTACACCCCGTCTAAGATATCTCTTTTCAGGATGCAATTAATCCTCTCTCCTCCAAGTTTAGCCCCGACCCGTCTAATCACATCATTTCCCATTGTGACATTCTATAACGATACTTGATATTATGGGGTGGGGGAGGGGGCGATTCGCTACTATTAGGGAAGGGGATTAGCAGTCTTCTCTGAAACCGCATCTTCTTGTACCTTTCGGCTGCCCATTTCCCTTGAGAGGGTCGAGCCGGGATGTTATTCATTAAAGGGTTTTCCTGTTACCCCTAAGTGCGTACAATATAACTTGGATCTGGGGTTAAGACTGCTAATGTGTTTGCAGAAAGCTTGACCAGGCGACAGCCTGACTTTCCCAGCGCGAACATGCCATGGTGGCCTGAAGATAGTAATTACTTGTAGCTCAAAGGATCGTGTCTATAAGCCTGAATACTTCAATCCCAAAGCTATCTCAGTCCCCCAGGTGCACCAATTCTGAGACATCACCAATAGTTTCCATCTTCAGATGAGCATGGAGTGTGTGGAGATAGAGGCAACAGGAAATGCACACACCCAATCGCAAGCCGCGAGAACAGGAAATGGTTGGAAGGGTAGGTCAATCCCAGCAGCAAGGTCCTATTTTTGCTTCAGGTCTTGGCGATGTCCGGAGGAAGTGTCTTTTTCTCCAGTCTATGTCGGTGTGTTGGGGATTGGCAGGCATCGGTGCACTTGTATTCACCAAACCATGGCTCTCAACGCATCTAGCCAAACATTGCGATGGCTTGCATTGGTTATGGCGATACCATTTTCCGTAAGCCTTCTGCCAGCTGTGCCTACGTGCCAATCTTTGTGTTCTCGGTGCATAGACCTGGCAATGGGAGCGCATTGCATCCGATCCGCAGAAAGCAGCATTCCTTCGGCCAGGTGTCAACCATGACGCAGGTCTCCCCAGCCATGGAGATCCAGGCCAAGGGCATCCCGCACTCATGTGGTGTGTATGGCAGTACCCAAGAAATTTGGGTCCTAACTTCTGGAACCTCCCGAATCTGGGTGGCATTTTTTGAGTATAATAGGGGGAAGGGAGGATTTCTTGGGTTTTGGAAGGTCGGCGGAATTTACTCGTGAAGGGTTGGTTCTCATGGGCATGAATCGTGTTACAGGTGCAAGGCCGGCAAGGTCCTTTAAAGTACGCCCGCAAGACCTACGCCCAGAAAATCAGAGGTGGCATCGCCTCAGTGAAGTTTGTGTTGAGTTTCGGCACTGAGGGATCCAGGTATTGACCGGACAGTGTAACTGACTATACAGTTTGACAGGAAGGTTTTGGGGTCTCTTTCCACATGAGGACATCAGTTGGCTTGAGCCCCAAAGCCCAGAAGCTGTTTCTGTAGGTCCTCATGAAGAGGCTAGTGTAGAATATTAAAGGAGGAGAAAGTAGGTTCCTAGAGGCTGAGGCGGACTTTGCCATCAACAGCCATCACTCCACCACGTCGGACCCTGAACCTGTGAATCCAAAACTTTTGACTGTGAGGCCCTGAGGCTCTCTCCCATCGACATGAGGCAGGGTTCCTGGGCTTGGGGTCAGGGTTCAGGGTTCTGTTTAGAGGGTTGTTTGCGGGGCTTGTCTGGTTTGTTTGTGGGGGTTCATGTCATCAGATTTAGATTTGAGGATGCAAGGGCTTCGCGGTAGGTAGTATATGACATTTGTTCCCCTCTTGCCTTGTCGGGGTGAAGTCATATCATGTTGGTTGCTGCAGAGGCTAGGTCTTATTGTGCCAGGATCAGGGACTAGCGTGCCCAGTGGTCCGTAGATTTTTTGCTCCGGATGTCCATGTTGGCTGTCCTTCAGTGTATGTAGTCTCTCGAGGCCTTGGGAGCGTGCATGAGAGGAGTATTCTGAAGGCAGCGGATTGATCCGGGTCATCGGTGTCTCTTGCGCTGAATGCTTGCGGAGTTGTAGTTCCTGAGGGACGCCGCTACAACTTCTTGCATGTCCCTGTATTTCCTGTCAACCCTCCTAGGGCATTTCCTCCTTGGGGTTCTCCATCCCATAGCTATACACGTGCCATTGTGGGTGCTACGAAAAAGAAGTACCTGGATGTTTGAAGGCCCCCCCCCAAAGCACCATGACACACTTTTGGATTTTGAGCTGTCAGGCGTGAACAACACTATATCGAGATCGGCAACACAACGGCGCCTCCGACGTCTGCTTCAGGGTCGCGGGTTTAGGTTTTCAAGGTTTCGAAGTTAGGATTTGGTTTTCGATTTATGGTCTACCACCGCAATTTTGACAACTTGCCACATGGTGGCTTAGATCAGGGCTGGCGTCTTGAAGCGGCATCCCACAGGGATTGTGTACTGGGCTTGGACGAGGACTTCATAGTGCGTATCTTCCCATTCTCCTGTGTGGGGTCTCTGACTTAAGGGGCCACAAGGTTTTTTTGAGGTATTTATTTGCAGTAGGATATTGCTTTTATGGAGGTTTAGGCGCCGGAAGCCTTTAAACATTAAACACTGAACCCTCTACCCCATGTTTTCATTGCATACCGTGGAGGCGCAAAGAATAAGGAATAATGGAATGCACCCTCCAATTTAGGCCCCCAGACTCTATGAATTTCATGGCTTGACCCTGCTAAACCCCAGTCCCTAAGCCTGTTCCCTAAACCTTCTAGGCCCTAGGGTTTAGGGTTTAGGGTTCAAGGTTTAGGGTTTAGGGGTTCAGGGTTCAGGGTTTAGGGTTCTAGGGTTCAGGGATTAGGGTTTAGGGTTTCAAGCCTGACCCTAAGCCCTGATCCTCGAATCTTCGTCCCTAAGCCCCAGGACCCATAGCTCCAATCTCTGATTCCCAAACTTTCTCAGGTGCCAGGCACTTTTCGTCTGCGCGCTCGCAGTCACGCGGGCCACCAGGCGAGGCTTCTCTGTGAGGTTCATGCTTGGGGAATATTTAGGATCAGGGTTTAGGTTTTGCTGTCTGCGTTAGACTGTATGGATGAGGATTTAGGGTTTGGTTACTAGGTTTGGAGTTCAGGTTTGGGATGTAGGGATTGGGGTTAAGAATTTACGTTTAGGGAGGGATTGATTACGGTTTGGGTTTTGGATCTGGACTTGGGGTCTCTTCTACTAAGGTACCCTTTAAGCAACCATGGGGACACGTGGCCATTGTAATCGGCTTAGATAGAATTTTACGGGATGTTTGAAGACATTGTAAGTACTGTAAGGGTCCTGGATAGAGGGATCCGCGGGGACAACAATGGTGGAGGTATTAGGGTGTTGTCACGTCTTCGGAGTCCAGATGTCTTCAGGATTGCAGGGGGAGTATGCAGGCTTGACTGGTGATTCTGTACACGCGATTGTGGTCTACGTAGAGGCCCCTCAGAAAACATAGAGGTCTTCATTGGGGTCACCGATTTTATGGACGAGCCTTCTTGGATAAGCATTTGTTTCTGATGTGGGCTTATCCAAAGGTCCATTTATGTAAAGTCTTTCCAAAGTTGAAGCAAACTTTCAGTGGGGACGTATTTTCCTAAATGGCAATTTGCAAAACATATGCTATATGGACTGCCAGTTCATGAAATGGTCTGTAACGAGCCTGGACTGCCATTTTAGGGTTTACATGGCTTTCCAGGTTTCACCGTGCAACTGCGGTAGAAGCCTGAGCAGGAAGTGTTGTGGCATGTTGTCGGGCTGCTTCATTGGAAATATAGCTCGAGGAAGTTCAGCTGAAAGAATAGAGAGGTCGCTCAAGCGGCAGCTCATGGAGTAACCTAATCCGTACTTGGTTACTTCCTAAATATTCCGCCTATTTGCCGACACGCAGACATGATAGCGACTGAGGATCTGATTGTGGATAAGGTAAGCAGAAGTTAGCAATGTAGAGCAGGTTTTTCTAGCCCCCAAAATAGGTTAAAAACATATCACCGAATGCCTAAAAACAGCCCAAAGGGCCAGTATTTTACATACTTTTGGTGTCCAGGTCATGAAAGGTTCGTTCTAATCACCCCCCCTTCCCCCCGGGATTCGGGCGGACCAATCTCGAAGCAAGGTCCGGAAAATTGGCGGTCGTGCCTGTTGTATGTAGGAATTGCCAGGGGCAACGATACATGGGGTGAAATCTGAGCCCCGAAGTCTCATGCAAATCTCTGGATCCTCCTAAAACCCGCTCTGGATCCTCCTAGACCGCAAGATACAATGCTGAACTCCCAAACTTTTTTGACCTAAAGACCTAGACGCCACAAACCCTAAGCTCACTTAGCCAAAGCTGAAACGCCTGAAGCCTGAACCTTCGTGGCCCTAAACCCAAATGTCTCGACATGACAAAGCGAGGCCATCCTTTCCATCGAGCATAATGTGCATCGCAACACGTTGCGGTCGCAGGCTGGGCCATGGGTGTAAAATCTCAGCGGCTTTTTCTGAGCTAGTTTTGGGTCTAGGGCTCTGGGTTTAGCATCATTTTGGGAGCATGAGGGCAGATCCAGGATCAAAGGAATGCGAATACAAGGATGCATTGCAGAGGGGTCAGGTTCAGAAAATTCATGGGTAAGCTTTGGTATAGATTCAATTGAGTTGTCGGACAGTTCAGGTCTAGAGTCTGGACTTTGTTGTTGGATAGAATTAAGTACAACCATGTAGCATTCTATAGTATCTTATAGTTGCCATTGTACATAGAGATATGCGCTGCGAAGCTTCTAAACTCCCCGAAACTAAAATGGGAACCCATGAAGCCAAGTTTTGCAAAGGATGGGAGTATTCTTTGCTAGGGCAGTTTCTGGCAGTTCCAGAGAAGGTATTTTCGATGCCTCACAGGTTGTTGACGGATATGGAAATCACAAGTTTGAACAGCGCTACAACACGTGATGTCAACAAAGCTAAAATAAGAGAGTGCAACACATCCCGCACGTAACTTCAGTACAAGCACGTCCTGTAAACCTCCATTAGCTCTCCCTAATCAGGCCCATATTCGGTGCCACATCGCTTACTTGAGTCTGCATACTTCCAGGGCTGAGGTCCATGGCAATAGTTTTTTGTTTTGAACCTTGCAGACGGCAACACATCCAGGACCGTATGCCCTGGAACCGATTCCCAGGTACGGTTCGCAGAAGTTCAGCTGGCGGGCCAGGACATGCCTTTGTGGGCTTGAGAGTGAAATTGCTCCAACCGTTCAGGGTTGAGGTTCTGGGGACTGAAGGCTGGCTGGGGCTTCCAATTTCATGGCTTACAGCTGAGGTTTGGATAAAGCAGCTGCAGCTGCAGCTGCAGCCAACTCTAGATGCAGCATGGTCCACAATTCTCTTCTGGACCAGGAGTATGCGAGACCCCTATGTTTGGGCTTAAGACTTCGGCCGTGCATAAACCAGTTGTCCAGCCCCAGAACCTGTTTTTGGGGCTCAGGGTTTCGGGTTTAGCTTTAGGCTTATATAAGCCTAATATACTATAGTAGCTTGCATGCTCTTTTCCAAGCCTACTCGGGGCTTCACTTCTTCCAACTGCCCCCAACAACCAAACCCAAAATGCAACGAACATGCTGCCCGATAGGGGTTATGTAGGACATAGGGATACATTGGGATTTATAGGGTTAGGATTTTCAACAGTTAGTGGCGCTCTTTCATTTAGGGGTTTTTAAAACAAGGATTGTAGCGTTTGGAGTCAATTGATACCATACAGGGAGTCTTGTAGGGGCTCAACCCCCCACAATCCCCATTGAGCACCAGCAGGCAATCCTCTACATCCTGAACCTTTTAAATCCTAAACCCCAAACCCTATACCCTAAACCCGAAGCCCTATACCCTAAACCCTACACCCTAATCCTGGACCCTAAACGACCCTCCAGAAGCCGTTCAAGCTGCATGGCTGCTCGCACATCGTGGTGGATCAAGAGGCGTTGCCGAAACCAGCAGCACCACGGCCGCAATGCTTTTGACTTGAGGTAATGCTCTCATACACCAGGGAGACCCCAACATAAAGCCCAACATATGTTTCTGACTTGAGGTACACGATGTTCCCATAAACTAGGGAGACCCCAATTTGAAGCCCAATACACTATGAACAGTATTGCAGTGACCCCAAAGTGGCGCCCCTGATATTTGGAACCCTCCAGGTCACCCCCAAAACTGCTCCCGCCGCAGCGTTGGCTTCAGTCCTTAGCCCTGGCTTCAGTCCTTAGCGCTGGCTTCATTCCTGTTTGGATATTGGCTGGTTTCCAGCGCTTTTGGTCTGAAGTCTAATATTCTGTTGCCAGTAAGCAGCCCCAGCATGCCTCACATTGAAAAACTCATAATAGTCAAGCTCTTAGAAGACTGCGCTGGTAATGTGGTCAGGAAAGCAACCTGCCTGAATCAAACATGTAAGCCCTGCTTCGTAATCCCCAGCCCCACAGCCCATCAAACCCGCAAATCTGAGCCTGGACATTCGAGTCTTAAACTTTAAACGTTAAGCCGAAATCAAAAACCCAACCCGAATGCAGCTGAGGCTCGGTTTCTGGTGACTTTCGATTGTGCCTTGGAGGTCCCTCGCAGGAAGCTACGTTGGATGGAGGAATCTTGCACCACATATGATCCGCAATGTATTGTAAGTATAAACTATGATACATTTGTACCTGTCTAGTAAAAGGTGTATATATATATGTATAAAGTATACATATATGTACGTATGTATATATGTATTTATGCAAGAATTCCTCCGTCCACCGTGGTGCCCCAAGGTCAGGGGGGATGGAGTGCCTTAAAAAGGGGCACGCCAATATATGATTCCGATTATCAGGACCGCCCCAGAAGTACCCCTAGTGTGGGAAACCTCTTTATTTCGCCTGATCTGGGTCCTTGGGTGCTGTGCTAACAGATGCATAAGTGTTGCCCACGTTTCGTGCTAGGCACGGTAATTATTCTTGTCTTAGAAAATCCTTTACCTGGCTCAAACAGATAAATATGACAGGGCAGTATGAAGCCTCGCTCACTGCTTGTTCTGAAGCTTTATGCAATTCACTTGGAGCTCTGAAGCCCAAAGCTTTAACACTGAACCCTGCGCTTTTGATGACGAGCTTCTGAAACCCAAGCTACTTGCCCTTCGACTGCAAGCCCGACCACGATTCAGCTGCGGCTGATGTAAAGACAACCTTTCAGCAACACACTGGAGTGTGGCGACGAACGTTCAATAGCTGATATCTTGTGCCATACTCAGGTTTATAACCGTAAGGGGCCTTCATTTTTTAAAACAATTGCAAACCCTTTTTATTTGATGTGCTCGTGGTGCCAAACCTGAAATGTGGATTTTTGCTCATGATGCCAAACTTGTACAACCGTCGTCTACGTCCTTGAGTGGCAGGTTTTGGTATGCATTAAATCTCGAAAACCACAAAGCAGACTGACAACGGTATTAGCATCACTGTTATGCCAGTACTAGTACTTTTCGTATTACTACTATCATTACCTATGAATATCATAGCGATTCATTTTTTTCCGTTGCTACCACTGTTGTTATTCCTATTTGGTACAAAAGGCTAGAATAAAATACCCGAACCGTCTTCAACCCGCAGACGGGCACCACGCGATGGGTCGACCTGGAACTCGATGAGGCTGTAGGGTTCGCTGGGTAGAGAAACTGTACATGGCAATTGCAGGATTCCCGGATTCATGGTATCAAGCTTTCCGAGCGAGTTGAATACATCCTAGCTTTTTTCGCAGCTTTAGCTGCATCAAAGTCCAGAGGCAAACAGTAGGAAAACAATTCCAAATCAAACCATCACAACCACTCTGCTCATATTTTAAGAACTGAAACTCCTGCCCGGGCTGCGAGGAGCACTAGGGCTTCAGTGGAGATGTCCAGATGTGTGGGGAGAATAGGGTTGCAAGCGTGGTTCATTGAAGTAAAGAAGCACTGAAGTAAAGCCCACGGCCAAACTAAAAAGCCCTTGGATGTGATCCACCCATACATCACCTGAGTAGCCTTCACGATGTCTCAGAACTCCCTTCAGATTCCTTCAGGGTTGAGGGTTCAGCGTTTCGCAGCTCACCTCTGCAATAGTGCTAACGGAGAGTGGAGTGGCTCTTTGTAATGGTCTTCGGGTTTAGGGTTAGGCTCCTTGAGGATATTCAGTTCACTACGCGCCCTCAAGCACCAGCAAGTCTAGACCCTGAAGCCTCAATCATGGCACCTACAATCTTCAGTTCAGCGCAAAGCTTCAACCTCACCTGTATAACAGCCTGGCCTGAGCATTTTTGGCGGGCTTTAGCTTCTGATTTAGAGTTGATAGGAGTCCTATTCATTCTGGTTGCCTTTGGAACCAGGACGAAAAGTGCAAAGCCGCCGAGATCAGCACTCATTTCCTGTGGTTTTTTTCTATGGTCTCAATGGGAACATTCTCGGAGTCCTACCCTGGAAACCCTTGAAGAAGCAGTCCCAACTCAACTATGAAAGGATGATAGGAATTGTGCAGTATGCCTGGATGGAACGTACCGTACTAACGTACCTTGAATTTCGTAACCCATGTCTTTGGTATGTCTTCATTCAGCATCGGCGGCACTCTTGTAACACCCAATACAACCCCGGCATCCTCGACGCTGTAGATTTTCGAAACCTTGAACTTGAACCCTGAAACCGGTAAGGAATGCCCCAGGCCTGCACCCCAAAACCATAAACCCCAAAACCCCAAAACCAGGCCAGCCCGGGCAACATCAGTGTGGGACGGCTGCAGACCGCGACGCTGCCAGTCAATGGAAGCTTCCGGGTGTTGGACCCAGAAGCCTGCAGATTTGGGGTTTGGGCTGCAGGGATTCAGGTTCAGGGATTAGTTTAAGTAGAAGACTCTATTGGTTAAACTTGGGATTCTTGGGAGGAGTGGTTTTGCTGGAAAGTCCTTCCATGACTTGCTGCATACTTCACTGTTGCACCTCTTTGGATTAGAAGCCTGTATTCGTATGGTGTATGTGTATATACAATACTGGAAAATAGAATGGAAACTATTATACTCTAATGGGGTACATATGTATATATATATATAAGTATGCAAGATCAAGTAGGGCGTTCCAGGATTCGTATAGAGTTGTTTGAGTTGATGCTGGGTTTCTCGTGGTGTAGCTCTCGCAAGGCATCTCTGAGCTTTGGCTTTCCCCAGGACATTGCACTGTCTTGCATGATCTAGATAAGGAAGCCTCATCAGGGACTGTTACAACCTAGATAGGAACACGTTCAAGTTAACAGGTTATAGCGTTGTTATAGAAAACAGGTAATGCACCTACCTAGGTTATGATGAACGTTCTAGTGTTTCAAGAAATGCGCAAGGACAAGGTTTTGGAAGACCAGGCCATAGCTGTCGCTTAGAGAATATCTTAGGTGGACCCACCACCCTGTAATAGTGGTATAATGGGACTATAAGAGAAATCGCTGGTACAGGAGAGGTCCACCTAAATAGTATCCACGGTGCGATCGTGTCCACAATTTGAGGTATTAATACTTGGGTAGAGATGCTGAACAGTGCGGTTTCTCAAACCAACCGATTCCTTTGTTCGGGCGTCCTGCCTAAACCGCGCATTTTGCGGGCTTAGAACCAGGGACCAGAATTTTGCGACACACCTGCATCATCTCCGCAGTTCACCATTCTCCCTTGCTTCAGAGCCTGGGCCCTGGACTTTCTCCACAGATATCAGGAGTCCTGGTCGACTACCACGCAGCTTCACGCCACAGGTCCAGTCTTACCCATACAGCGTTTAATGTGAGCTAGGATACTCCCATTGACAGATACCTCCAATCTAGTCCTGCAATCACGGCACCTGCTTGCAACACCAGAAGCCTTCTACCTCAAACTCACCGGAAAACCCAAGGGCTTATGCTTATCTTTCACTCTAAACCCTAAAACCCTAAACCCTAAGCCCTAAACCCTAAACCCTAAACGTTTTCGAAACTTGAAAGCCTAAGCCCGAAGCCTCATGAGCTTATGAGCTGGAGCCTAGAAGCAGGATCGATTCCCAGGTTAAGACTTTATGTCCCGGATGTTAAGGGTCTAGGATTTTTGTGTTGGGGTTTAGGGTTTCAGGGTTAGGGTTTGGGGGTAAGTAATGTACCATGTCTGCATTTTGAGTTGCAAGCCTGTACGGGCCTAGTGGTAACCTTTTGTAAGTAGAACTCTGAAGGTGCTAACTCTTTGCTTACATTATCACTGGCTTTCCTCTACAGTCTCCCAGTGTCCTCCCCAGCTATTTGAAACTTGATCAAATCATCGCAGGCCCCATAGCTCTACAGATCTACAATCTTACATGACTCAATACATGTCTTATTGGTTCTTAGTCGGGAACAAGAGAATATATTCCCTATATAAGCCCCCATATGATGTATTCCCTTCTTCCCTA
>CAJNIZ010003387.1:6167-23752 GCA_905231905.1 Symbiodinium pilosum | reverse complement strand
CTACTTTCTCGCGTGCTTCCTGCCCCGTGCATAGGGAAAGTGCATGAGCCGTATACGTGGACGGCCTACACTGTCAGTCTGACGTGAAAAAACACAAGTCAGAAGCCCACCACCACCACCACCACCCGAACTCTGCCTTTGTTCAGCCGCTTAAGCTGGGATAGGGAATCCAGCAAAAATCGCAGGGCTGAAGCTTGCAAGTAGGGTTAAATTCAAATCCTTCCTCTGGTTAGCGTGGAATGAAAGCATCATTATGGTCCAGGAGTGGATACCAACAGCAGACTAACTACAGTCTAGTTGCTACAGTGAATCCTGCAAGCAATTGGAGTCAAAAGCTTGAGCCGCCAGATACGGAGCAGCTTGCACTACCCGTTGTTACATACCTTCCCTTCTACAAAGATTTAGGTAAGTATCGCACAACATGCGTGAATAGTCCCCCATATGTAGATTGAATATGGGGCATGTGGGGATCTTANNTTATCTTAATATACCCAAAGCCATACTCGATCTACTTAAGGGGGGTTATACATGCCAGTATGCCTTCAGTTCATCCTAGCCAAGCTTCAAAGATGCGCGGATGCGCAGCCCGACTGTCTGTAGGCCTATGGATGCACCAGCATCTACCAGAGCCTGGGCTCTGGCTCTACATTGGACAAATATAGGGTTTAGGGTTAGGGTTTAGGGTTATGTATTGGGGTTATATAGGGGTAGTATTATTGGGATAATGCAAAATGAAATGGAAACTACTATTTGGGGTTTAGGGTGTAGGGCTACCAGAATGGAGAATCAAATGGAAAAGAAGATGGAAAATTAAATGGAAACTACTATAATAGGGTTTAGGGGTTTAGGGTTTAGGGATATTATCCCGCTATAATGGAGAGTCAAATGGAAATGGAAGATGAAATGGAGTATAAAAAAATGGAAAGCCAAATGGAAAGTATATAATATATTATAGTGGCTACATAGATGGGTTACTACCCCAATGGTGGAGAATCAAATGGAAGAGAACATGGAAAGTGAAATGGAAACCCTAGGTCCCTTTAAAAGGGCAATATACCGAAACAACTCGGGGATATGGGAGGGATACCTACTAGGGACATAGACTCTTCAAGCTGTTTCAGGGGGCGGGTCATCCGTAATTGCAGGTCCCTTCCGGTCTTGACGCCATCACTAGTGACTCCTCAGACGTGCTGAGCACAAGCCACTACTGCGAGCTCATGCCCCCAACATCTGGCGCCGAGGGCACAAGCCCAAATATGGGAATAATGGGAATGACACGAAAAAGAAAGTGGGGCAAAAAAAGCGAAAGTGTAATTATAGTTTATATCAGCTGAGCCCTCGTTCCGATCCAAAGGAGCATAATGAACTTCCTACCAAACTGTTGGACAGGCGGTTTACATCATGGTGGTCATAGGCATTGAAGGGCTGCCATGGATCGTTGTACATGACACGTTTCCCAGAACTAGGGATACCTTTTTTTGCGGGTCCCCATATCTTTGGGGTCTATATTGGGGTTCCCTTGTTTTGGGAATCTACCAAATCCTGGAACCTGCCTGCCACTCGCCATTGAAGCCTTCCTAAACCCAAGCGGCTCCTGAATGCAACCCTAAACCCTGAACCCTAAACCCTACCCCACACTGCTGAGGTCCCAGCACATAGGCTCTCCGAGAAAAACAGTGCCGCGCTCAACAGGAGGCCTCCACAGGGCCATAGGGGTAACATTAGGGTTTAGGGTTAGGGTTTAGGGTTTAGGGTTCAGGGTTTAGGGTTTAGGGTCTGGGGTTTAGGGTTTAGGGTTATGGGTTATATTAGGGTAATATTGGGATAATAGTAAGGTTATATTGGGGTCTTATTGGGATAATGGAAAATAAAATGGAAACTACTATTTAGGGTTTAGCATAACAGCTCTCATCTTTTATGGGAGCCCCTGGCGCAGTTGTGGTCCTAAGCGCGGACCTGAAGCCTAATATGCTGAGGCGGCGAAGCCCCAAGGGGAAAGCTGAAGTCATGAAGCTTTGAACAACCACAGCGTATGCAGCAAAACACTTGCAAGCTAAAACTGCTTAAGTCTTAAGTTGTCCAAAAAAACATGCACCTGGGCGCTAGTCGAACGTGTCTACCATGAACCTTGTGAGTTCAGGACTTGATCATAAGCTGCCTTGCCAAACGGGCGCATTGTCCTGCTCAACGAACTTGACGAGAAGATTCAGGAAAAATGGGAAGCTGAAATCGAGCAACGCCTCTTGGCAAGGCGTTGCTTTCTGGAACCCTACGTTGACTGATGGGTCACGGTAACCTACTTGCACTGGGCTACAACAAGGTACAATCTTGATATAGTGGGCTTATTAAGCAGATATAATGCATTGACTAACTCCAGGATCCCTCAAAGTGGGGCCCGCATGAGATGACAGCCTTCGCGCAGAACAAGACTCTTGCTTCTTCAGGCTATCTGCATCGCAGCCGTGAAGCTAGATTCTTGAAAACGATACTTCTCGGCTTGGAAAGCTGCATCTGAAATCACAGGCACTACCTGCAGGGTCGGGGAGACTTAGTAAGTAGGTTAATAACCCCTATAACCCATATAGTAATCCTAACTATCCCCATTATTGACCTACTTACTAAGTCCCCCTGACCCTACAAGTAATATGAGGATTGGCTGCAGCTGAGGCTGCGCCACAGAATGCAACACGAGCCTGTAAAAACCGCAGAAACCAGTACCTCAGCTGAACTTCAGGTCATGGTCACAACAGACGCCAACTGGTGCTTTTTAACACAGGGACCCCAATATAAACCCCAAAGATACTCTAATCCTCATTACTGGGACCACTAGAAAGGTACCCCTAATTTTGGGAAACCCCAATTCTCTTGACTGCGCCCACAATGCCACCGCAGCTTTGGGATGTGCAACGTCGCCAGTACTCGCAGGAGCAGCCTCGGAATCGCCATGCTGCAAGGGAGTACACTCCCGGAAACTAACATGGAAACCCAAAGGGCACAATAAAGACTACAGTCCTTCTAAAAGGGTACTACATGGGTTTAATGTTAGTTTGGGGGAGTAGCTGGGTGAGCTTAGAAGCCGAAGTGGGCTTCTGCAAGCCTGGAGGTGAGGATTACCTGAATCCTTCTTCAGATTGGCATATGCAGATAGCTTAGGCCCTGCATTTTTTGCCCTGCCCCCACTTTTCATTCCTGTTGTCAGATCCCAAAGTGTGTCTGGAAAGCTACATCTGAGGGATGAGCCAGCCGCTTCGCCGGCGTCGGCCCCTGTTCACAGTGGCCGCCTGGACAGGGATCCGAAACTTGTAGCACAATCCCTGTCTAGAGGCGCTGGATGATCCCTGTCGGCCCTTGCATTCCAGCAGTATTGTTGTTTGACGATAGCTGCAGCTGTAGTGGCCTCAAAAAGCACGATAATGTCGGGCAGCACAAGCTTGAGTCCCAAGGCTCATGTCATCAATGACCCCAGTCCGTCTCACCCAAGGCCCCGACCAAGCAACCATGAAAAAGAACCCCCTATTGCACTGTTTCCGACGGCACTGTCATTCTTCACACTGGCCTTTGCCCTCCAGTGGTCGAGGAAGGACTTCACCTGAACCTGAGGGGCTACTCTCCCAAACAAACGTGGCAGATAACCCCCTCTTAATGGGACAGTAATCTTTCTAGGGCCACTTAGGGACTTACACGTTTGCTTGGGCACATCGTGAGATAGGAGCGGCAGATGGCCGGATGTGGTGGGCTACAACTGGCCCTGTAAAACTAGCAGCTGCAGCACTTGGTGAACACACACTTCCTACCTTGGTCCTCCTTGGTCATCGTATATGGTAGCTTCCAAAAATGGAAGGGCCAACATAGACCCCAACTACTACAATCTTGATGGTGGAATTCCATAAAAAAGCTCCAGTGCAAAATTCATGTAAGAGCCATCTCACCATGAGATGAAGATCCTTCCTGGTGGTAGTAGGGAATGGAGGAATGGATCCCACAGTTTAGTCCTAAAATGTCCCAAACAAATAGCTTCCAATTTCCTCCAGTTCTTGATTCCTTATGACCCTAGACGCTATAACCCTGAACCGCGCAACCCTTGAAACCCCCAAATCCCAAAAGCCCCCGTTAACCCCTAAACCGCCAACAACGCCTGAACCCCTACATCCGAATCCCCAAACAAAGGACTTCCTGAACCCTTAGCCCCTGCACCCGCTGAATCCCCCTATATGCCCAGACCCCGTAAGCCCCCACACCCCTAAATCGCTACGCCCCGTAAATCACCTAAATTCCTGAACCCCCAAAGTTACTGGTTCTAATTAGTAAATATGGGGATAAAATCCTTGTATACTCTGTTCCCATATTCCCTTCCAAGCCTAAACCCTTAACCCTAAACCTTAAACCCTAAACCCTGAACCCTGTAACTTCCCATAAATTCCCTCCTAAGAGCCCGTAAGCAAAACAACCTGTAACCCCCAAACATCGAGGCACAGACTTCAGGCCGCGCGTCTGCTTCGACTTCAAAGAGATCAGACACCTGGGTTTTGGGTTCAAGGCTTAGGGCTCAGGGTATGGGGCTTAGGGTTTAGTTTAGGGTTTAGGGGGCGAACGGTGTGCACACCTGCAAAATAGGGGGAGCATAAATAAGGCGATATATAGGGAGACACATGCATACGCAGGGACAAACAAGAAGATATGAGAATATATGGTGCCGCGTGGCCGCGTCAGCACCCTCCCCACCCCCCACCATGGTAACCCCCGTTCTCCATGCTGCAAAAGTGTTAACAGTCACAGGGATGGCACCCCTCCGACTCGTCATCCTCGCACGTGTCGTCGTTCTGGCGCCTCAGAGCCACCATCCTCGTAACTGGCGTCACTTCTAGATGCTTTCGCCGCATCTCAAAAGTACCAACAGTCACAGGGATCGGAACGGTCATCATCGCCCTCATCGCGACTTGCAACGGTCGTTTCTTTGGAAATTTCATACTGTTGTGGCATTCTAATTGGTACTCACAGGCACGGGGATCAGCTTGGTCCGCATCTTGTGTTAGCTGTGTGTAAACCATAACCCTCTGTCAACCTTCTTGAAATCTTCTATGAACTGTTATACACCCTCCAGAAAATGTCATGAACTGTTATAAACACTCCAGAAAACGCTATAAGCCCCTATAAACCCTCCATAAACCTTATGCAAACCGAAAGACGCTGACCACACGCCACAGGACCACAGGCGGCGGATTGGGGTGATGGGTTATAAGCTTTCTACAAATACTATAAACCTTTTAACAGTCACCAGGCCCAGACCACAGGCCAAGGGACCACAAGGGGGAGAGGGAGAGTAATAGGACCGTGATCATGGGAAACAGGGGAGGAAGGGGCGGTGTGGCCAACCCTGCACCGTACATAGGGATACATTCAATACATGGGACATCTAGGGATATCTAGGGATATCTAGGGATATCTGGGGATATATGGGGATATGTAGGGAAACATGTACACGTAGCGAAAACAAAAAATTGCAGCACCCCTGCGCACCAGCAGACCCTCCAATGTCCCTAGCCTTTTCCGGCGTTTGCCCTAGGGCCGGCAAAACCGTGGTTCCTTTTTGTCACTTGAGTATACATGCAGCGTTGAATAAGAATAGCTTTTGAATCGCCAGCGCGTATGTTCCTTTCAAAAGCCAGCGGCCTAAACCACCATAATTTGAAGCCTGCAACGCTAAACCCTGCACCAACATACCATGCTTTGAAGCCTGCAACCCTGAACCCCTAAACCACCATGATTTGAAGTCCCCGCGCCAGTTGCCTGAAGTTGCTCCACGTCTGCGGAGCGTCGACACAGTGGGAAGACCCAAGTCAGGAAGATGCGCGAGGCGCAGCTACCCTCGGGCGGATTTAGGGTTTAGGGTTTAGGGATTAAGGTTTGCTGTGATATGGTGCTGAAGCAAAGGTTGTCATAACACAGAGTCGCTTTGAGTGCATCGCGCTGTGCGACATGCTGTTATGGCCCGATTGCGGGCGGCCATCTAACACATTGACCAACCCCAAGCCGTTCCAGGCAACCTATTCCTGTTAGGGTCTAGACCCATACTAAACTGGGTTAGGTCCATCTTGGTCAACAACATAAGTAACATCTTTAAGGCCAGCAGCTTTCTACTTCCAGAACCCCAGACTTTCACAGGCCACATGAGACGAAAAGAAGCTCTTGGAGGCTCTGAGGGATGATCAGGAGTTCCTGGAGGCAACCCTAAACCCCTAAACCCTAAACCCTAATCAGAAAAAGTCCTGTGGCAAGGCTTTGGGCCCAATATTGGGTCATATTCTGGTTACATAGGGATAATGGAAACGAAAATGGGAACTACTATTTAGGATTTAGGGTTTAGGCTGCGACTGGTACTGGTTGCAGGGAGCACGAATCAGTGCATAGAGAATAATTTGAGAAAGTTCCTTTTCCTGCTCCTTTCATGTGAGCTGTGCTGCACTAGGGTCATGATGTTGGTCATTATTTGGTGCACTACGTGATCTTGAACTGAATTGAGAGCTGACTTCCAGGCTTGGTGGCCACAGGGCCCTCCATGATGAGTACTATTGTAACTCATAAGTCTTGAGATTCAAGGATGAAGTCTTAGGATTCAAGAATCTTATGCAGTCTTAGGATTTATGGATGTTATGAACTTGTTCTACCCTAGATGCAGGTGTAAGGCTTCGAGTCAAGGTGTAGGTTTTCCGACGCACCCATGAGGATTTCAATGCATATGAACTATTCTGCGCAAAGTGAGACCCTAAACCCTAAACCCTAAACCCCTAAACCCCTACACCCCTAAACCCCTACACCCCTAAACCCCTAAATCCCCAAACTCTAAACCCTAAAAGTGCTTAATCCAAGTACTCTCCGGCCTGGGTTGAACAGTCAGCAATGCATTGTAGCTTTGAACAAAAAGAGGCCGTGAACTGGGTTGTTGTTAAGGAACTTAGTTTAAGTTACTAGATTAGCCCCCTGTAATGAGGAATCAAATGGATCAGAAAGTGGAAAATGAAATGGAAACTGGGGGAATATAGGAATTGAAGGAACTTAATTCAAGTTACTATACTGGGGAAAGCATCTTAGTTACTATATAGACCCATGATGGTAACTTATTTTCCGTTCCTTAACAGCAACCCAGTGAAAGACTTGTCAAAATCGTGAAGACCTGCGCTGAGGAAAATGGACAAGAACCTGCCAAGCCTTCAGAACCTCCCCAATCATCATAAACCGTATGACCCCCATATAACCCTATATAACCCATATATAACCCCTATACAACCCCTATACAACCCCTATACAACCCCTATATAACCCCTATACCCATAACTAGTAGGTTCCATTTTTTTCCATTATGCCCATGTGAGCTATAGTGTAAACTCCTGGTATCCCCCTTAAGAAGCCCCAAAATAGTCCCCCATGTAGCCCCCTCTATAACCCCCTATAATCCCCTAGAAACCCTCCAACTTCAACAGCCAACTGGCCTGAAAGGCTTCGTTACTAAACTCCGCCGCCAGCGGCGCATCCAGCTGCCGTGCGTTTTCCACATCCATTGCCAGGCCAATACCAATTGTAAGAATAGCAATAATACTACTAATAGCAGTCATAATTAGTAATCCTCATGATAAATAGTCATAATAGGAATAGTAAGAATAATAGTGGTAACATCAAAATTTGTAACAGCATTCGGAAAGCTCACGCGCTGATGTGCGCTCTAAGAGATGAGTGCGCGAGTGCTTTCAAGGAATGATCACGGGGCTCGAGAAGTCCGCCTGGAGTACTTTGGGGCAAAAAGGGAAATAACCCCAATATAACTATACCAGTAGCTTCCATGTTCTTTTCCATTATCCCTATATAACCTCAACGGAACCCTCATATTACCCCTATATAACCCTATATACCGCCAACATAAGGCTGTTGGATGAGGATCCTGCGAAGTTGAGAGGGTTATGTAGGGATAATGGAAAAGAAAATGGAAACTATTACACTACATAGGGTTATATAACGGGTAATATTAGGGTTCCATTGGGATGTTTATACGGATCATGGAAAAGAAAATGGAAACTGCAGGGATTCTAGGGCCTGGTTGAGCTCTTCAAGTCACCCAGCAGTCCGTCATTTGCTAGGCTGCTCTGCCCCCAATTCACGGGACATGCCAAAACTAAAATATCCGCATTGGCCTAAACTGAGCATGAGGTCGAACTGAGTACAACTTCACATACTCAACCCCGCATACTTTGACCTTGCTCCTGGTGCTACAATGAATGATCTTGAACTGCTTGGCTACACAGCCTCAGTCAGAGCAGAGTGGCTGCCACTGCACGTTTGGCGCATGTTCCACAAGTTTTGACCGGCATCTTAAAACACCTTTTTCTTGCGTCACCCTGAGTCAAATTCTCATGCAGTAGGTAGAATATGGGGTATATTATTGGGGTTAGATAGGGATAATGGAAAAGAAAATGGAAACTACTATATAGAATATTGGGGTCATATAGGAATAATGGTAATGGGGTTAGTTCGCACATGTGGTCAACCATGGCACAAGAGACACTGAAGTGTAGAGGGCCTGCCTGCATCACAAACTTCACAGTCAGTGCCGTTGTGAAGATCGAGGCATGTGCCTAGGTCCACTCCGCGCAATGAAAAAGCTTGTTGGCAACTCTGTCTGGGAGACTTCAACCATCAGAATCTAGGGCAGGGGCATGTGCCGTCCCCGCCCGCGCCATCATTGCCTCCCAAGCAAGCATAGGCTATTCCTCAAGACATGCGCAGCCGGCCATGCACTCCTGACATAAGTTTGGGCTTACGATCCCCTGTCGCTAGACCCGCTGCCCCTCGGCCCCAGGCAGGACACCGTCCCAGGATAGACACAAGTGCACGGGTCACGGCCTTGGGAAGCACGTCTGATGTGAGGATAGGACGCTGCTGGGACAAAGCTTCCGTTTGGAAGCTACCAAATGCTCCGAAGGTAGGCATGTGCATAGTCCATCATCTCCAGGAGTCTCCGTAAGGGAGCGTAGGCTACTGCGGACTGACACGTCTGCGAGCAGAAGACAAGCTCCAAAAAAAAATATACCCACTTTGAGCTGACCAGACCCTTCTACCCAACTTTCCTTGTGCTTTATCAACCTTTCCGCCCTTCTCTTTCTCCAAGGATGCCACACAACTGTCCATACCATCCAGGATGGCATTTGCAGGCCTTGGAGAGGGTCAGCTGCGTTTTCGAACCCAAGACTTGGGGATTTCCCAAATTTAGCGGTATTTTGGGGGGTGGCTATAACAATAACCAGGACTGTGATATTCTGGAGTAGGCCTACTCACTCCAGTTCTACGTGAGCCCTGAGCAAGTACCTGACAAAATGGGATGATCCTAGAAGTACTTGTAGTGCCTAACGTTTTCTGTAGGTCTTGCACAGTTCCCGTCGGATCCATCTTTGACACTTGGCAGCTTTGTCATCAAAAGCCAGGCCAGAGCCAACTGTTAAGGTTGCCACGATAGGGGGCATTGACAACGAATCTCCACTTGCCTCAGGCAGGCAGCTTGGAATATTCGATCGCATCTGTGCGGGTTTAAGACGTATTGCTAGCAATCCCAAACCGGGCCAGACGAAAAACACTCGAGAATTTGAATGCTTAAACTGATCTTAAGTGCGAACTACGATTTTCACGAGCAACTTATACGTACCCTAGGGTTTCAGGGGATGATGATCCAGAATAGGGGTGACAATGATAAGGTTCGGGTCAGAAAAAATCCGTATGCACTATTGCTATGGAGCACCTGCTAGAAGTACTACCACTACCACTATTACAACGACTACATAGTCACATAAAGCTCAGGTCCCAGAGTGTGTTATCACGACACCGCCTTTCCCAGACCTTTGTCCGCTGGGAACCTTGTGGAGGGTTATTAACCTAGCATAATGACGCTGAATCACTAATAAACTTCCAAAGGAGCCCATTCATTGTTTTCAAGGCATCTCATTGAAATGTCCTCCGTCGAATGAAAGGGGCATCTTTCCGATATTCGGATTCATTTGGTACTCCCGTGACCTATCAAGACATCACAGCTTAACAAGACTTGCAGCATGCAAAAGATGAGGCTAGCGCAGCTTCTGCGATGTCTGCGTTCAGGACATTGGACACCTCGCATTCATTCGACCGGCTTCTCCAAAAGCTACGTCTGCATGCCTAATCCTGCACCCATGCGACCTTAGTTCTCCCACCTTACGGGGTTTGGTAGGGAATAAGGGCAACATTTTATAAAGGGGATATACAAGGATTACATTCCCATAATATTCCTTACTAACCACCAGCAAGTTTAGGGGGTCAGGCCTCTCAGCAAGAAAAACTGGCAAGGGAAACCTGTGGTCTCTCATACTATGATACTACAATATGATATACTATACTATATTACTATACTAATGTATAATCGTATAATATAGTATAATATAATCTAATATAGTATAATATAGTATGATATAGTATAGTATAATATACTATAATATAGTATGGTATAATATAATATAATGCAATATAATATAGTATAATATATTATACTGAGATCCTTACGCAGTGCCCTGAGCCACAGTCGGGACCTTGGCGCGGGCTTGCCGGCTTGGAGCTTCACAGGCAAAAGCAAGTAGAAGGGTATCGGAAGATTAGGGGTTCCTTTTAGGGTTTAGGGTTTAGGGTTTAGGGTTTAGGGTTTAGGGTTTAGGGTTTAGGGTTAGGACCCCCTTTCTGGGGTCCGTAGAATTGGGATTATAGCATATTGGGATATTTCAGGGGGGACCCCATCTTTAGAAACTCCATGAAAGTTCCATTTCACGAAAGTCAATCGATGGAACATGTTGGTCAACATTGCTTGCTTTCCGGTGAAAAACAGGACTGCTCAATGTGCTGGGAAGACATTTTCTGTCATCCTTCACATTTTCTGACATCCTTCACGCAACCCTCACAAGAGCCAATCCCAGCATGTCCGTGAACCTGTGGAAGCCAGAAACCGAAAGCCCTGAAAAGTGAGATCCAGACATGGCTGTACGATGCGCTTCGTGAAGTTCACATCGCACTCCTGCGAACCCAGGAAGACCTCCGCGGCTGACCAATCACAGGGATTAGGGTTTACGGTTTAGGGTTTAAGCTTTAGGGTTTAGGGTTTAAGGTTTAAGGTTTAGGGCTTAGGGTTTAAGGTTTAGGGCTTAGGGAAGGAAATCCAATGAGTAGCTTGCAACATCAGCATCAAGCTTCCATTTTGTTGTCCTTGCGGGAGGAGGAGCAGCAGAAGGATGACCAGCAGTAATTGGAGGGTCATGGGGAGCTAGTAATAACGGAAAAGAAAATGGAAACTACTATATATATATACATATATATATATAGATAGGGTTTAGGGTTTAGGGTCATGGGGACTTAGTAAGTAGGTTAATAAAGGGGATAATTGGGGTTCGAATATGGCTTCTAGGGCTTATTAACCTACTTACTAAGTCTGCCTGACCCTCCAAGTTGCTGTAGCAGGAGGAATAGATATTTTATCAAGATAAGAAGTAAGACTAGTGAGCAGCGTAGAAGAAGACAAAAACACAATCCCCAAAAATCCAGACGTCATGCAATAGTTATGGGTCCCCATTCAGTGGTTGGTAAGTCTCTTTGTATAAACCCAGTTTCCGTTTCGTGTTCCAGGTTCTTTTTCATGTGGTTCTCCATTCAAATTCTTCTGTGGGTAATGGGCCCCATATAACTCCTAAACCCCAATATCCTAAACCTAAACCTTATAGATCCTCTCCATTTCACTTGGGGGAGAGGGACTGGGACGAAAGCTGGAGCAGGATGAAAACGGGCAGAATCCAGATGCGCACTCTCTCCTGCTTTCCTACTGGGAATGAGGAAGGCTACAGGACATAAGCTCGTGATTGACACCTAAATACATGGCACTCAAGTAGCATGCATTGCAAATGTAGGTGTATGTAATGTCTGCATACGACTTTTACCTACATTGACTGATCTCATCCTCACCAGTCGTCTGCTATAGTCTAGTAGATACAGCATGTACGTATGCTCAAACACAAAAAGGGCTTGAATGAAGGTCAGAAAGCTTGAACGAACCTTGTCAAGGGTTCATGCGATGGGTCGACCATGTATGGTTGCCTGTGATGCACTTGTGACGCATTCGTTCATGTTCTAAAACACCCTTTTTATCCATTCTTTTGAGCCAAAAGAAGATGTTCTTCACGTGCTCTTTATGTGCTGTTTACGCGTTCTTTGTGTGTTCTTTTGAGTCAGATACGTGTGTTCTTTATGTGTTCTTTAAGGGTCCTTTAAGGGTCAAAATACGACCCCCCCGTCCCAAGCCCGAATCCGCCCTGCTGTCTGGCCGAAAGAACGGTCAAAAGGTGACCACCCCCTCGGGGACCCTTGTTGCAAGCTAACGCTTGACAAGAAACTCAAGCTAGACCTGGAGGCTAGCTTTTGTGATTTTTCAGCTGATTTCCATTGTTGGGTCTATGAAGTGGACAGCTTGAATATGCGAACCCCAAATCCAAAACCCTAAATCCAAAACCCTCAATTCTAAGCCTCAAGGCCCAAACACTCAATCTGAGACCGTAAACCCTAAGCCCTAAATCCTAAACTCTAAACCCTGGACCCTAAACGGTAAACCCTAAACCAACCCCCCATACCCTGATGAACCAAAAGTTTCACAGTTTGAGAGCCTGGGCCAGGTCCCCGCCATGCGTGCCGTCCCAGCCGGCCACAACGATTCGGACCATAGGGGCCTAGGGTTTAGTTTTTAGGGTTTAGGGTTTAAGGGTTTAAGGGCTTAAGGCTTAGAGTTTAAGGTTTAGGCTGTACGGTGGAGAGTTTAAGGTTTAGGGTTTAAGGTTTAGGCTTTAGGGTGTGAGGTCAATGCCAGAGGATCCTGGGGGTATATAGTTCTAGAGGTCATACAAAGTTTATACAAGGGTTACATTGGGAAACTTGGCTTATACAGAGGTAGAATTTATGTACATATGAGGATGCTCGGGGGCATGTGGGAATTGCAAGAAGATTGTGGCAGACGGAACCTGTAATGAATGTGTGCATGTATATACAACCATAGATCAAGTCATTCCTTCCTACAGTAACAGTTGCCACAATGGGTACTAGGAGTTTCAATACCCTTTAATGAGGCATCTTTAACAAAGGTTACTGGGAGGGGAAATTAACCAGAAACACGGATGTAAAGCCGTAAGCCCTAAACCCTAAACCAAAAAACCGTCTAAATGTAAAGAAGGCCCTAGTTCCAGGCTTCTCTTCGCTCTGAAGCTTCGGAATGCACGTCTCGACGATTCTCAAGTCTACTTCTGAACCTCCCTTTGTAGTCCCATATAATAGTTTCCTTAAATAAGGGGACTCCAATATAGACCCCGAAATACAATAATCCTTATTATAGGGACCCCATAATGGTAACCCCAATTGTAGGAAACTCCTATATATAATGCTAGGCCATAAACTCCCCACAAGACCCTAGATTCCCTACATACAAGCCTTACATGACAGATCCGGGATACTCTTTTGCTTGACCCGTAAACTTGAGTAAACTGTCCTTGCTCCGGAGCGAGCTCACTTGCACTTACTGCAGCTTCCACATATCCATGATACCATGAGATGGTTCCTTGAGCATCTTTGGGCTTCATTACCACTGGTGGAGCCCCTTGACGTTTACAAGGCAAGCCGCCCTGTGACGAATCAGCACTTGAGAATAATGCAAAATAGCAATCGGAAAACGAAAAGCAATTACAACAAAGAGGTATGTGTGTATTTATGTACATATGTAGACACATACTGCAACTCACGTTCATACTTCCTCCACGCCCTCGCACCTCCTGCTCAAGTGTGGTTCCCTCCAGTGGCGAGACCTGCGAGACATACTCAAGATTTCAAACCTTGTGGTCAACTGTGCCTCACGGACTCATTTGGTGTAATTCCATCCGTTCATATGATTTGCGCATCCGATTCCACGTCAGGGCTACCGATTGAGGACAGCTCTGCCCCTAGCATTGTACCACTGCAGCAGTAAAAGCTCCCTGTGGAGAAATGGAAACATAGAGGTCTTCATCCAAGGCCGAACTACCGCTCTAAAACACACACAGTCGAAACATTAAGCAGAACTTGGAACTGAATATGTGGATTCTCCAAAAGTGTGCATTCACATCCTGAGAGTTAAGTTGGTTGCAACGGAGGCTTTGCATGACACCGCCACAGGTAGCTAAATACATATCTATCTTGGGATACATAGAGTTTTTCGGGCTTCGGTGCGGAAATGGGATCTGCTTGCTAGCTGCCTCCACGATGGCTGGCGTGCTCGCCCGGGCAAAGCGGTAGATGCAGCCTCGCTGTAACTTCAGCACTACGGTGGGTGGAAATCTTGCACCACTGAGAATCCCAAAAATACTGCTGTTCCTCGGGTATAGGGTATATAGGGTGTGCAAGATTTCCTCCATCCGCCGTATGAACTGCACCAAATATGGTGTAGCTTCTACAAAAAAAGGGGTTGGGATGCGTGGGAGCTGAGGGATTATGCTAGGAATCTAGAGGTACGCCTCAAGAATTGTACTGGGATAGTTTGTACAAGGCTCTCCTATGGCTACAAATCATGACTCCTCACTGGAAGGGGTATGAAGGAGCATGAAACCTGGCAAATGCCTTACGCGCAGGAACAGAAACTGCTTCACAGGTCTTATGTAAGACTTATGCTAGTTTTTGAAATGGGAGTTCTCGCCCCAAACCCTAAACCCTAAGACCCTAATCCCTAAGACCCTGATCCCTAGACCATTGCAATGCTGTAGCTTTCTCATCACCTAGGCCTCTGGCTCAACTCATCTGGCATCTTCATCTGCAAGCCTAGGTGAGCGAGCTTCCAAGAGTCAACGGTCCCTTTTGGGGGTACCTAAAGTAACGAGATATTTTCTGTGGGGGCGTTTACAAGGGCTCCCCTATGTCTGGTAACTGCCATCATCTGAGCACGCCGCAGGATGACTCGATCCCGTTCAAACGCACGGTGACGCGACCCAAGAGCTGACAAGCAAGCTTACATGAGCCAAGTCTAAACTCCTAGTATCCCCCCCAGTAACCCCCATAATAATCCCCTATATAGTCTCCCAGATACCGCACATTAAGGAGTTTAGACTCTAGCCCACATGTCGGACAGTTCCCCCCGGGGGGACGAAGGGGTTCTAGGGGGGCACATGAGGCTTTATCAGGAATCATTTCTGGTGGTCTATATTTGGTAGTTTCCCAAAATAAGGGGACCCAATATAGACCCCAATTTACGAAAGTTCTCTTTATGGGGACCCGAAAAGAAGGTACCCCTAATTTTGGGAAACCTCCGTTTGGCCTCCTATGTTTGGAAAAACCCCGTGTTCCAGGTTTCGCAGGTTACTTGAAGGTTTGCATCAAGCGGGGCCCCAATATAAAGCCCCATATGCTGTGATCCTTCCCTGAATCCTAAACCATAAACCCATGAACTCTCGAGAAAAAAAAAAGTTCAAACCCTGGACCATATAAACCACTATACAACCCCACTGTCCACTTCATGTTCGAATTTCTTGCCCGTCTCCTTCTCCATTCTTGGGGTAGTATACCACTAAGACCTACACCCTAAACCCTAAATCCTAGATGGTAGTTTCCGTTTTCTTGCCATCATCCCTATATCATCAATTCTGGGGTTACAGTGACATTCACATGTACTGGAGATGACTAAGACCGGGATCCTAAGCTTGGGGACCCAGGTTGCTTAGAAGGCCGCATCGAACAAAGCCACGCCTTACGAACCCGAGATTATATGAGCCATAGTGTAAACTCCCAGTATCCCCCTTAATAACCGCCCCATATATAATCCCCTATATATCCCCCTTTGAAGGAGATTAGACTATAGCTCATATAGGATCATTTAGGGTTTAGGGGCTAGTTAGCGAAAAACAAGCTATAGCCAATAAAGGAGAACCAGTTGAGAAAGAACAAGGAAAATGAAATGGAAAAGCTTCTGCGCCAAACCTGAAGGCCACAAGAACGTCACCATGATCATATTCAGTCAACTTGCCCAAGTTTCTGATGAGCCCGTAGTTGATCGCATGTTGGAGACAGTCTAAACAAATCTGGTCACAGTTACCTTCTAGCCATGCTTGACGGCATGATAGCCCAATGTAGGGTTCCAAGAATAGGGAACCTCAATATAAACCCCCAAATACTCCCAGAAAGGGGCAACGAAATGTTGGAACCGCCACTTGAGCTTTGGACAACTAATCACTAGCAGAAAAGCTCATTCTGCGCACTGATCCAAAGCCCACTCTAAACCCTAAACCGCCCTAACCCTTGCAGTACAACCCTCCCTGTGTCAAATTGGCACCTCATCCATTCCTCCTTCTTGAGCTGTCCTTTACAGGGGTTTAGGGTTTAGGGCTGACATGATGGATTTGGCTGTGTTAAGTTCACGTCGTGGTCACAGCTGGGATTTGAGGGATAAGCGACTTCAGGAATTATAGTCCCCCTTGTAGCCTTGGGTATACTATAGTAACATCCCTATATACCCCATATTCTATCGAATTAAGGGGGACTATAATTAGGTTTCTAGACGAGATCCGGCCTTTGGGGCAAACGTTTTGCTTAAAGGATGCGTTCGTACCGAAGATGCCCTCGCAACAACCAAAAAAAAGTGGCAGGACAAGCTGGGCCCATTCAAGCCGCCACAGGTTCAGGCATTAGGGATCTGCGGCCATGACCTCTTTTCACGTCAAAATCAAGTCATGTAGCAATTCATGGAAATCAGTAAGATCCTTCAACTGAAGGCCTGGCATTGACAATGCCAAAGGTAAGAAAAGGCCCGTGGACGAGGCACAGCCAAGCACATTGATGAGACCAATCCTAACCCAACTGCAACAATGCTGAGTGGTTTACAGGGTTTCTTAAGTTGCTAGCAGCAAAGTTTCCAAAGTTTCTTGCAGAATTGATGGTAGTTGCCAGCCACCAAAGCATCCAAAATCATTGCAAGCTACGTATGACCCACAGTCTCATGGGATTAACATCACAACCGTTGATAACTACCATATAAGCCCTGTATAACCGCTTGAAAACCGTACAGAACGCCTGGGTAAACCTTTTGTAGTCCTCGGAAAATGATAACTTAAAGTCTATAGGTGAGGTTTCTCCGGCCTGGTGTAGTGCAAAAGCGCCGGGGGCAGAGCAGGTGCCTCCCAGGACAGTGGCAGAAGGCAAGCAGAACCTGCTCTTGATAGTGATAAGGCCCGGTGTATTCGTCGTCGTCGTCGTGGTAAGTATCATGATAAGAACAATACTAAGGGTGATAAAACCAAGAGCCAGATAAAAGTCATAGTAATAACAAGAACAAGCAGAAGTATGATGTTAGTAACATGCTTGAACGTACTTGCCAGATTTACACACTCGAAGCAAACTGCGCAAGGTCCGGGCACAAGCTTGAGATTTGGAACCCTCAGAATCCAAAGTCCTACCTCAACCCTCTATGAACGCCATCAGGAGAACTCTTGCCGAATCACAAAGCCCAGACCCTGCGAGGATCTAGAAAGTAGAACCCC
>CAJNIZ010003386.1:0-23755 GCA_905231905.1 Symbiodinium pilosum | reverse complement strand
TCCATGTTACATCCCCTTATATATAGGGCTCCCAGAAAAACGACATAAGTTTGACAACCTATCATGGTTTTGGTAAGCCTCTATATATATATATATACATATATATATATACGGATGTAGATGTTTGTTGGGCATGACGATGAGTGTAAATTGTACATGTTCCGCATGCATGTGGGCAGACCGTACATGCAGATCCTACCGTGTGTTTCATTCCGTTCTCATCAAAACGAGTGCAACTTGGTGTGTGAGAGCCAGCCTGGACTTACAACACATGCTTCGAACTAATGCGTTCAGTATGGGGTTTAGAGCTTTAGGGTTGTAGGATTTGCGGCTCAGGGTTTAGGGCATTCAGCCCCTAAAACCGTAAACCCTCAACCCTATATGTACATATATAGAACTTCTAGAACTAACTAATAATCCTGGTACTACTGATAGCCTTAGCTCATAGAAACTCAAAATGTGCAGGGTTTAGGGGTTTAGGGTTAGGGGCTTCCTCCTGACCAAAACCCTTGGCAAGTCTGCTTTTCGCCCGCTGGATGCCAAGATCACAGACCAGGGATACCCCTCCCATCCCACCATGATACCAGGGCTCGGGCGTTAGGTGGCTTGGGGTCTAGGATTGAATAGCAAGTTTAAGGGGGGTCTAGGAGGGCCTGAGTTTGGGTTGAATATCAAGCTTACGGGGCATAGAGAACAATACCCATGCCCCGCGGCAAGAACCCCTTTATTGTGGGGGGCCCGAAAATGGTACCCCTAAGTTTGGGGTCCCTATAATTTCCATTTCATAGCTAGGCCTTGTTCTCCCCTCACCTCAAGCGGCCCTGGACATGGCAGGCATGTGGGGCATGCGTCTGTATCCACATGGCTGCTCTCTGCACGTCGTTGGTACCTTGGCGCTGGAAGGATGCGGTAGTTTCCCGTAAGAAGGAACTACAATTCTTATTATTGGACCCCCAAAAAGGTACCCCTAATTTGGGGAACTACCCATTTGTGTGTTTAGGGTATGGCGGGGTGTTGGTTTAGGTTTCACGGTCTAGGTCCCCTCAACAATGAACCTTGCATGCTAACCCTAAACGCTCAACCCTGAAGATGTGTAGTATTTCTTATATAAAAAATCAGAAGCCATAAATACAGCCACTTTCCATATTATGCTGCATTCGACTCCCCATTTATTACCCTGAACCCTAAGCCCTTCAGGTCCGGATTTGAGAGCGGTTAAGGGTTTAGGGCTTAGCCCGGTGTTGGCACACATCTGGGGATCACCACGCTCTCCGAACCCAAGCAAAAGTCCTAAACGCGAAACCTTGCATGCCAAACTCCGAACAACCTAGTACGGGGACCTTATGATGTTTTTTTCTATCTACTTGAGGGGGACTAATCCCTACGTATCCACAGGGCCACCGGTCTTGAGAAATGCAACCCTCAACCGACAGCCAAGAACATGGACCAGATGAGCGAATGGTGGGGAGCTATGGGTAGTTAGAGGTTGGGTTTCAAGTCAGGATAATTTAGACGCATGATTAATAAATCCACTCTTTTTAAGGGCCTTAATATTAGTGGGCCTTTTGTAATCCCTATTAAGGGGAGGGGTTTATTAATCAGGGGTCTGGGTTAAGTCAGTTCATGTAAGTTATATAAGCTATAGTCTAAACTCCTAGTATCCCCTTTAATAACCCTTCTAGTAGTTCCCTATGTAATCCCCTATATAACCCCCCTTTAAGGAGTTTAGACTATAGCTCATATGAAACATAAATGTCCTTCTTCAAACCACCCTCGGCAACCCAGTGCATGTGGTGCTTTGAACTCTCGTGACTGCACCCTGACCTAATCACTGCCACAACCTGAAGCAACTCTGGGACAATTTTCCACGTGATATAGTTTAGGGTTTAGGGTTTAGGGCTTAGGGTTTAGGGTTTAGGGTTTAGGGGTTTAGGGTTTCGGTTTAGGGCTTAGGGTTTAGGGAGAGAATGAACTATAGTCTAAACTCCCAGCACCCCCCTTAATAGCCCCTTGAATACTCCCCTATATAATCCCCTCTATAATCCCCTTTAAGGAGTTTAGACTATAGCCTATGTGAGCTACCCTGTAAGGTGAATCCTCAACCCCCAGACCTGGGGGTAACATATATCCCTATAAACCCGTGGTTTCCATTTCATCTTCTGTGGTCTTTTCCCTTTTTTCCTCCATTCTTGCGTTATCGATACCCTGAACCTCCAACTACCCCTACAAAAAAAGACAAAAAAATCACCCCTGCATCACGCTTTATTATGGAACTACAACTGCCCTGAACCTCCAAGTATTCAAGACCAGCTGCTTCGCACACCTATAGCCCACCATCTAACCCCAGTTGTCATGTCATTTTCCATGTTCTTATGCATTTTGTTCTCCAATATTGGGATCATATCCCTGAACCCTGAATCCCTAAATTCCTGAATTCCTGAACCCTTAACCCGACTTCCCAAAATCCCTAACCCTAAACCCGCATTCCCTAAATCCCACATATTCTGAATCCAAAGTCCCTGAAACCCCAAGCCCGAAATCCCGAAATCCCGAAATCCCTAACCCTAAATCCCTATATGAGCTCCTGTCTAAACTCCTAGTATCTCCCTTAATATCCCCTATAGTAGGCCCCTATATAATCCCCTATATAACCCCCCCCTTAAGAAGTTTAGAACCCTAAACCCTAAACCCTAAACCCCAAATAGTAGTTTCCATTTTCTTCTCCATGATCCCAATATATCCCCTATATAATCCCCTATATAGCCGCCTTGAGGGACTGCTTCGCGGCCAACTCATCGCCGGTGCTCGCCAATGATTGGAGCCACGAGGCCGCCTCTACCATCACCTGAAAGTTTTGCTGGCGGATGGGTTTAGGGTTTGGGGTTTGAGGTTTAGAGTTTAGGGTTTAGGGTTTGAGGTTTAGGGTTTGGGTTTAGGGTTTGAGGTTTGGGGTTTGAGGTTTAGGGTCTTGGGTTTAGGGATTCATTGCTTCAGGGACCTTTGTTTAAGGAGGCTTAGGGTTTGAGGAGCGGGGTTTGGAGTTTAGGGTTTGGGGCTTCAAGGAGTTTAGATGTAGGAAAATCCTCACATGAGATTCAGCCCAGGTTATCTTTCCCCTTTCATGTGCCTTTGCGTCGCATCACAAGAAACACAGCTAACAGAATGCACCAGCTTTTGTAAGGGATAGCGACTAAGCTGCAAGAGCTATAGTCTAAAAAGCCGCATCGTAGTTGCCAATATAATCCCTTGTACCATCCCCATTTAAGGAGTTTAGACTATAGCTCAATTAAGGCCTAATCCCTGTAAACTACCCTATAATACAAATTTCCATTTGACTTTCCATGCTCACAAGGGCAAATTTCTAAGAAGCTTGCTTCATCGTGATACACCCTGCTCTTCCTGTCTACTTCCTGCAGCCTGAACCCTAATGGGGATATATAGAATTAAGGGTTTAGGGTTTAGGGGTTATATAGGGATAATGGAAAAGAAAATGGAAACTACTACATAGTATAATGGGGTATTATAGACCCTATAGGGGTAGCATTGGGGGTCATATTGGGCTACTAGAAAATAAGATGGAAACTGCTATTTAGGGTTTAGGGCCAAGAGTTCAGAAGCAGTAACACAAGGGTCCCGAGCAACTAATTTCTTGATATGGTTCTGGTGTGGTTCAGATACGAATGCAGGATACACTTACTGGTTTTCATATGGTTTGGATACAACGCCCAATACAGGCCCCAATAAAGCGCCCAATACAGGCCCCAATATACATGCTCAGGAACAAAAACCGAAATCGTATTAACGCCGGGTTAATTGAAATCGTATCTTGGGCACCAAAAAACGATTTGAATGCGATCTCAATACGTTTGGAATACGATTTTAACGCGATTTCACCAAATATCTTCCGAAATTTAGAAACCCGAAGTCGTATCAAAATAGTATTGAAATCGTATTAAACGTATTCGCATCGTGTTAAAGTCGTATTTTGGGCACCGAAATACGATTTTAACACTATATAAATACGATTTGGATACGATGTCACCAAATATTTCCGAAACCTAAGAATCCGTAATCGTATTAGAATCATATTCGCATCATATCAACACTGCATTAAGATCGTATGTAGATTGTACGAGAACGTATTTCTGGCACATGGGCAAGTTTCCTCAGTGTATTCAAAGTGTATTCCCCTGCGTATCTTTTATTCAACATCGTATTCCATTCCATGTCGCCCCATGTACTCAATCTGTATGTTAAAGTGTACCTGGAATGTATTGAGAATGTATTCCCATACCAATTGTATTCCGAAATCGTATTGGATTTGTATCAAACCCCAGAAAAGAAGTTAGCCTGCTTTTCTGGCTTGTCACGGACTCGAGAACTCTTGCGTTTTGGGCTAAGGGATGTTGACCCCTGATTAATAAACCCCCCCCTCCCCTTGATAGGGATTACAATAGGGATCCCAATATTAGGGCCTCTTACGAGGAGGGTTGTTAAATCATGGGTCTACAGCAGACACTCATCAGGAATTCCCTGCCCCTAGCCCCGTAAATCCTCATCCCTAGCCTCAATTCCAAGCTGGGTTGCTGTTTCGGCACTTACATTAAGTTGTTAAATTACTAAAACAAGGAAACTCTATTATGTACTAAATACCCAGATTATGATAACTTAGTGCAGGTTCCTTAACAACAAGCCCATATCTAGGAATTCCATTCCCTTAATCAACCTAAACCCCAACCCCTAAACCTTTAACTATCTGGGGAATATGTAAGCTATAGTCTAAACTTCTAGTATCCCCTGTAATAACTCCTATAGCTATGGCCTATATAGCCCCCTTTCAAGGAGTTTAGACTATAACACATGTAGGAAAAATAGCAACCCAGTAAAATCTCAAGCCCTCTGGACCCCTGCCTCAAGACGTCTCCACTGCAGGTTGCCCAGCGCAGCAGTGGCAGGTCACAAAGTTCAGCGTTGCCCAGAACTAGTCCACACCCAGAACAGTTCTCGTTGACCTCGATGGGGGTAAAGGGCTTTGGATTTGGGGATTAGGGATGAAAGTTTGGAGTTTAGGGTTTACGGTTTAGGGTTTAGGGATTAGGGTTTAGGGTTGCGAGCTCTTTGGGGGGTTAGGGCGCAGAGATGTGGCCCAGGGATAGGAAAGAATGAAATCTTCGCGCCATGGCCTTAGCATGCTGTAAGAATCAAAGAAGCAAAAAAATGGGAACCGAAATGGAAATCAGTATAGGAGCCATAGTCTAATCTCCTGGTATCCCCCTTAATAACCTCTAGAATACTCCCCTATATAGTCCCCTATATAACCCCCCTAAACCCTTAACCCTAAACCCTTTGTAGCCCTAAACCCTAACCCCCTTGTAGCCCTAAACCCTAAACCCGTTTAGAATACAGTTCATACAACCCATAAATGACCCTGTAGGGTCCCACGAAGGGGCATAGCTTCAGACAATACACATACCATGCAAAGGCCCACGGCAACATAGGGTTTAGGGTTTATGGGTTAGGGTTTAGGGGTTAGGGTTTAGGGTTTAGGGTTTAGGGCTTAACAGCCCTGATGTAGGATGATTACCTAGACCATCTTGCACTTCCTTTGAGATACCCCATTCTAGAACTAGACAATGATTTTAGGACCATAGTATTGATAATTATCCCTATAAGCGTCAAGTCAATGTACCACCAGTTTTCATGTCACGTTCCGTTCTCTTCCAGTATCCCTTTAGACCCCTATATAACATGCCCTCAAAGGACCATAATCTTCCTATGCCACCCTCAAAGGGGGCACATAGCCCCTGTACTATGTTTGAGCAGCCGCCGGCCTGAGCAAAGAAGCCTAAACCCAAAACCCCAAACCCTAAACCCTAAACCATACAAGCCTAAACCCTAAAACCCTAAAACCTTAACCCCAAACCCTTAAGTAGTACTCTAACCCCACATAAGCGCTATGTAATCCCTATATATACCCTTTAAAGTGTAGTACTCCAATGTTGGGGTAAGCTTCAGTCCGGCCCTCTCACGAAGGCCCCTCCCAGGCGCCCGTCTGCAACGCTCTCAAGGTGATGCCTTGGCTTTGCTGGCGACGTTGTGCCACGTGGTGTAAATAGCGGGGGTTGTATGGGGTTATACAGGGGTTATGTAGGGGTTGTATAGGATATATATATATATAGGGATTATATCGGGGCTATGTAGGGGGTTATAAAGGGGTTATAGAGGAATAATGGAAAAGAAAACGGAAACTACTACATAGTATAATGGGGTATTATAAACCCTATAGGAGTAATATTGGAGGTTATATAGGGATAATGGAAAAGAAGATGGAAACTACTATCTAGGGTGTAGGCTTTAGGGTTCAAGGTCTGGGTTGAAGGTTCGGAGCTGAGTGTTTACTAATACATGTCAAGGTTTGATGTCTGAGGATTTAGGCCTTCGGGTTTAGGGTTTGGGGTTTAGAGCTTTAAGGTCTTAGAGCTTCAATTTCAAGCTCAAGGCACAACGCTTTTTGCAGCTTTACCTTTGGAGCTCGGGCCGAGGGTTTGGGGTTCAGATTTCTCGCTCCCACGTAATCCTACCCGAAAACCCTAGACCCCTTACTCCTTAGAAATGCGCACGTAACCTCTGATCTGCACAACACGGATATGGTCCTTGCCCGGGGAGGGGGGGCTTGGGCTTGAGCCTCAGGATTCAGAGTCTAATGTTCAGGCTTGTAGGTGGGATATGCGGTTTGGAGTGTAGGCTTCAAGGCTTGGCATCCCTTCTGAGACGACCGAGATCCCCACCCCATTCACGCTCGCCGCGTTACTCACCCGCCGGCGGCCGTTCCTCAGGGAGTCCGGCGAGATCTCATGCGTCCATCGATATCTCGGCTGCGGGACAGAAACAAGGTGCTATATCACCATATCATTACTATATACTATTACTATGTTATTACTAAACTATTTCAGCATAAGTAAAATATTTGTACAATGTTATTAATATACGGTTAACATATTACAGTGCCCGCGGCAAACCCCGCCGGCTACAATGCACAAAAAAAAAAAGGGGGCGCCCCTCGGATGCTGCAACGTACAACAACACTCGCTTAATGGCTTCGAAAAGAGGACCCCTAGTAGTTTAACCCCGTGTCTGAGTGTGGGAATCGAGCGAAATCGGGACAGCAACGAAGTTTTCCCTAAATCCTAAATCCCAACAAGCTTTGAGCCCTAAACCCTAAACCTTATAAAGAAGCTCGTTTCGGTCAGGGCTGGCCACGCGATATTTGCAAGAAATAGAGGGTTGAGGGAGTTGCTAGATTTCAGGCTTTAAGGTTTAGGGAGTTTTTGGGTGATGGGGCTTATGTTCAAGAGACTCCAATAGTTATCTCGAATTGTCCCAGAAAAAGTTGCCATAAATCCCAGCCTCAATCCTCAGACCGCAAACCTCAAGCCCGAAATAAGCCTGCAGACCATTTGCGGCACTCTAAACCCTAAACCCTAAACCCTGGTCCCTTGGAAACCTGGCCCCAAACCCAAACCCTAAAACCTCCAAACCCTAAACCCTAAACCCTGAACCCTACCCTAACCCACCAACCCCCAACCCAGCCTCGCAGGACCCGATAGGCAGTAGACGTCCCCAGCGCGCACGTCCTGGTCCACTTTTTAAGGTTTGGGGGTTAGGATTTTAGAGTCGAGGGTCTAGGGTTTTAGGGCTTAGGGTTTTAGGGTCAGGGTTTAGGGCTTTAGAGTTTAGGGTTTTAGGGTTAAGGCTTAGGGTTCTAGAGTTAAGGGTTTAGGGTTTAGGGTTTGGCCCACTTCAGTGAAGGGCTCAAAGGTTGGGGGAGGGAAGACAGAGAGAATTTAGGGTTTGGGGTTTAGGGTGCATGAAAACCCTAAACCCTAAACCCCTAAACCCCTAAACCCTAAACCCCTAAACCCTTAAAACGCGAAAACCTCTATGTCGAGTTTCGGATACGATGCCCTTAAAGGGTATGCCTTCATGACGCTTTTCTACCAGGTTGGGCTGACTGACAAAGCATACCGCGTCTCAACCTAAAATGAAAGGTATATGGCTTGTTCTCAAAATTATGGGCCGTTGTTTGCTACAGATTTTATTACGGCACCGAATATTTAGGGGTACCAAAATGGGACCCTAGTTTTGGGAACTGCCCATATGAGGTTTCGTTGTAGTCTCATTATACTTCATTGTCCGGGAACCCATCTCTGACTTTTTGCCTGATGCCTTATTGGCAACAATCTCTGTCAAACGCATGTGTTCTAGGGTGCCCAACAATTAGAGGCGCAAGCAGCGCATCTGGAAAATCCATAAACGAGGAACGTCGGCCTCATTTCGGGCACGGTTCAGCTAGTCTGCACGAATCAGAATGCGAAAAGACTTCTCAAATCCTAAACCCTAAACCCCAAGCAGTTAACCCTAAATCCTAAACCCCAAACCCTAAACCCCAAGCCCTAAACCCTAAACCCCAAACCCTAAGCCCTAAACCCTCACAGCCCAGCGTCTGCATCGACCACTAGTCCATCAAAGTCGTCGTCCGCCAGCGAGCACTCTCCGCCTCTGGGACTGAGGGTTTTAGGTTGAGGTTTGGGGTTAGGGATTTCGGTCCTGCATCTAGAACCATAAGCCCTGGACAGCCCCCACCCTAAAACATTCAAAAACCTTCATACTTGGGATCCTTAGAAAAACATAGGAGCGCCACAGGTACAACATTCGAGGCCTCCTACAATGTCCAACATAAACCCTTGGGAGGATGCACCACGAGGCTTTGGACTTTGAGCACTCTGGCCGAGTGGTTCAAAGCAGCTTCCGAATTCTAAAATCTCCTGAATAATGTTTTCTTTGGTGGTTGAACCTAGTAAGGTAATGTTCCTTATTTAAAATACTATACCAAAAAGGAGGATATAATCTTACTCTATATTGGGTACCATAGTATCCCCAAATAAAATACTACACAAATAACACCTATATAATCCCAGNNTTCTCCATTATTGGGGTACCCTAAACCCTAAACCCTAAACCCTGAACCCTAAACCCTGGGTACCATAGTACCCCAAAAAAATACTACTCTAACTAGAAGCCCCAAAGAGGCCCAGGTGACTCTGGGCTTAGGGCTTAGCGTTTCGGGCTTAGGGCTTCGGATTTAGCGTCTAGAGTTCTGGGCTTAGGGTTTAGGGCTTTGGGGTTAGGGCTTAAGGCTTAGGATTTAGCGTTTAGAGTTCTGGGCTTAGGGTTTAGGGCTTTGGGTTTAGGGTTTTGGGGTCGAGGGAAACATCTTGCAAGATAATGCTAGCTACCCTTTGACAGTATACATCCTGATATACCTCCCCCACCATATGTCTCCTGCATGCTTTCCAAAATTACCCGACAGAATCTTAAAAGGAACCTCCATACTCGCTCGTTTTGAAATAGATGCCCCTAAAACCTAAACCCACCAGGGGCACCCATTTTTGAGAAACCTCCTAAGGCCCAAACTCCGCACCCTAAGCCCCAAACCCAACGAAACCTAGAACAAAAACACCAGTTCCCTAGGGTTACACTATAATGAAACCCAACAAACCTGTTCGGTAGAGAGCTCATCCCCTGAAACTGGTCACTGGCCTGACTTGATGGGTAGCGCATGCTGCGCAATACGCCTCATCCCGATTTGGGTTAGGGTTTAGGGTTTAGGGGTTCCCAAAATTAGGAATACCTCTTTAGGGATCCCCATAATGAGGACTGTGGTATTTAAGGGTCTATGTTGGTGTCCCCCGAAGTAGGGAAACTACAATTGGGCTTGGATTGCTTAGGGCATCTTAAAGGTTTTGGGATTTGGGCTTAAGGTCCAGAGCTCTGGGCTTGGGCTTCGGGCTCTAGGCTAAAGGGTCGAAGTCTGAGGGCTTGGGGCTTAGGGTTTTAGGTTTGGGGCTTAGGGTTCAGGCTTTAAGGTTTGGGGTTTAGGGTTCAGGCAGTCTTGAGGCTTTTCGGGACCTCCCCTGCTGATTTGTTCTTTCTTCAGGGAAGGGAGGTCATCTTCACAACATGGCCATGGGTCTGTGCGCCACCCCTCGTCAAGATATGGGTGTTCTGTGCTCCTCCTTTGTTACTTGGGTTGTCATAAGAGCCTCGATGAGGACCAGTATCAGTAGGCGACTTCGTGCCCATGCTTGTTGTTGCGCATACCTCTTGCCACCGTATCCTTTGCTCTTCTTTTATAGGGACAAAACGATGCAGCGACTCTGCTGCACAAGATCAGGTCCGTTAGAGCTTCCAGATACATAATTGGATGATCTTTTGGCTTAATTAATAAGTCTAGCTGCCATCCCCAACAACCCTGACTACAAGCCCCATGACCCCCAGTTCCCAAGTACGCTTACCAAGTCAAGAGAGCCTCCAGGTATACCTCAAACCCTAAGCCCTGTATAGCCCCCATATACCAGACTTGCTAAGTGAAGTGTGCACTTGGGAAGGTTTTGGGTGTTTAGGGTTTCGGGTAGGGATGCGTACATATGAAACCGTGATCACCGGGGTGGAGCTTCTAAAGACTGAAGGGCTTTGTTCTGAGGGTCCTCCTCATAAGGAATATATGCAAATCGATCTATCTATCTATCTATCTATCTGTATGTGTGTGTATGTCTATATGTCTATATATATATATGCATGCATGCATATTATATATATATACACAGACAATGCATAGATTGCATATACACGGCGCACTTTACATAAAGTCATTCTGGGCACTCACACTTCTTGCGTGAAAAAGGTCCTGTACTAGAGAAACTGATCGACAAGATGCCCAGCCGCTTCTTTGAAATTTTCTTTGAACCAAGCCCTTCTTCTTCCTACAGTCTCCAGAAACCTTACACCCCAACACCTGATTCTGAATCCTAAACGTCCCGTTAAACCCCTGACTATCGTACATCTAGTCTCCCTATAAACACCCTTCACAGCCTTGCTTGAAAATGCCACACCCTCGACCCCATTGCAGAAGTTCTAAACTTGAACCAAAATCTCCTGGGTTCCCCAAATCCCCCCGCTAAACCGCTTGGGCTTAATTTGCCTTGAATTCTGAACTGTGAAGAAACTTGGGAGGGGTGGTATATCGGGGCTGGTAGACTAACCGGAACCACCATAAAACAAGCTTCGTACCGTCAGAATCCTACGACCTCCTAACACCCAATAACACCGGCAAAGCCGTTTAAAAGGCCGTAGAACTGCCGAGACCCTAAACCACAAAAACCCTCAAGCCCATGTAAACTTACCATTGCTCAGGGCTCTCAAACTTCCTCAATGTAAAAATTCAAAGTCTTCAAATTTCCAGAATTCGAATGACCCCCCCAAGCCCTAAGTAATGGTAATAAACCGTGAGCCCCAGAGGATCCTCCTCTTGCAGCCGCGTAACATCAAGTGGGCTTGAGGGTTTAGGGTTTAGGGTTCCAAGTACTCCCTGTAAACCCTAAACCCGACTCTATCCCTTTCGAGCTTAAACCCTGAATCCCTCACGGTTTAGGGTTTAGGGTTGAGGGTTAACCCCTAGCCTCCTAATCCCTAAACCCTCTCCTGCACCCTCAAGCCTGACCCCTAAACCCCAAATTCCAAACTGAAAAAAAACTAGTCCCTCCTAAATAAATGGAATATGACTTTGGGTATTTTACAATAAGATCCCCATATACCCCATATTCTATCTACTTAAGGGGGACTATAAACCCTAAACATCCCTTAGCCCTGACCCCTAAACCCTAAACCCGAAACCGAAGAAACCTAAACCCTAAACATCCCTAAGCCCTAAACCCTCTGGTCAGACCCGCCTCAAAGTCAGCGTAGCATCGGCTCCCAGGCAAATGCCGACCACGTGGTCTCCAAACTTCAGGAGATCAATGTGGCGACGGATTCCCTGAAGGTGGGGGAGACTTTGGGGCTTTGGGGTTTTTAGGGTTTAGGGCTTAGGGTTTCTGCCCCCACCCAATAACTGTCTATTTTAGGGGTCCTATTACGGGCTATATATAACCATATTATATTTATCATCCAACTGTCAGTTGCGGGGGGCAACTGCCCAAGGTTTAGGGTTTTGGGGTCTTGGGGTTTGGGGCTTAAGGTTCAGGGTTTGGGGGTTTAGGGATTTGGTTTAGGGTTTAGGGCTTGGGTACGTAGATTCGGCTTGTGGGTTTCGGTTTGCGGGTTCATGGTTTAAGGCTTTTGCTCATGGTTTGATTTTCTGCAACATTTGGTTCAGGTTTATGGTTAAGGTCTCGGCAGGGCTTTTCGTTTGGGTCTGAAGGTTAAGGGCTTATTGTTTGAGGTTCAGGGTGGCCGTTATCTATAAGGTCTACGTAAGGATCCTATGACAAACCTACTCCCTAAACCCTGAGCCCTAAATCCTAAGTCCAAAGCCTTAAACCCTAAGCCCTAAACTCTAACCCCCAAATTCTAAGCCCTACACTCTAAGCCCTAAACCCTAGACCCTACATCCTACATACGGGTCGTTTAAGTCGGCTTCGCCTACTTGAGGGATTGTAGGGATGGCATGGCGCGTAGGGTTACTGCCTTGAGGATCTATAGTGTTGAAGCTCAAGTTGTGCGGACTTTAGAAAGTCCTGGCTGGGTTCAGGGTTCAAGTTTAGGATTTAGGGTAGGGTTTTCATGAATGTTGATGTGATGTTCTTGGGCTTTGCAGCTTTGCGAGAACTACATGGGACATGAAGATGATATGAGCCATGGTCTAGACACCTAGTATCCTCCTTATTAACCCTAATAGTTCCCTATATGATGCCTTCTATAATCCCAATCTAAGGAGTTTAGACTATTGCTCCTATGGGTACTTCCTCTGGGTAGTTTTCATGACTATCCTTGTAGAATCCTGACGAAAGGCTCCCCATGATTCTCTTGGAAGCCTTATGTGGTCTAGGGTTTAGGGTCTAGGGTTTAGGGTTCCCAATATTCCCATTGTGGTATACTGCAACATATTGGACATATCTCATATTAGGGGGGTGCGGTATAATCAAGCTTTAAGCCCTAAACTCTAAACCTCAGCATCCAAAACCTCAGCCCTAGACCCCAAGCTCTAAACCCGGGCCCTAAACCCTAAACTCCAGACCCTACGCTGGAACCCTAAACTCTAAGCCCTGAACCCTCACATCCCGGGGCCCTGAAAGCCGTTAACTCATCCCTAGCCGCCTCCCCGGTGCGGTAGGCGTTCACCTGATTTAGGGTTTAGGGTTTAGGGTTTAGGGTTTAGGATTTAGGGGATTCTTGTTACCCCAGGGGAAGATAAGCTCTCTTATGCGGGAATCCATCAGGATTACAGGGCACTACATAAGAACTGTTTGGCAGAATGAGAAGCTTTTGGTTACCCCAACCTTATGAGACTCGCAGAGGGTCATTATGGGAGGTTGAGTGTAGGGTCTCGGGTTTCGGACGAAGGGTTTCGGTCAATATGAATCCCACGACAAGTCGAGGTAGATTCTTGACCCTACGAGTATGTCCTAAAAAGCCTCAAGTCCTAAGCCAGAAACCATTTGAGCCCTTGTCTAAACTCCTGGTATCCCCCTTGATATCCCCTATAGTAGTCCCCTATAAACTCCCCTATCTAATGCCCTTCAAGGAGTTTAGACTGTAGCTCATTTAGATCCTCAACCCTAAACGTAGGGTTTCGGGCTCTGGCTTTGCAAGGATCTGTGAGACCTGCGACGAGAAACCCCTCCATGGTTTGGGCTTCGGGGGGCAGGCTCAAAACTAGGTAGGCATGTTGTACCCTGAGGGTACATAGCATCCCCAACCATACAAATCAAGAGTAAAAGAAAATGGAACATGAAATGGGGGGATACAGACGTTTATGGGACTTGGGGCCGGAGTAGGCACATCTATGGGCTTAGGATTTAAGGTTTAGGGCTTATGAAATACTAGCGTTCTATTGCGGTATTCAGAAGGAACTGTGTGACATTGCCTGGCAACACAAATGAATTCTGTGGCAGGACTCCGCACCGGATACCCCGTGTAAACTTACCTGTGTTCGGAAGGCTTAAGGTTTAGGGTTTAGGGCTTAGAATTAGGTTGTAGGTTTTATGGTTTAGGAGGAGGCCCCCGTAATCACTGACCATGGCAAATAAAAAACTACCTCCTGTACAGACACAACCTGGGATAATTACATTTAGTGGCTATATAAAAAGGGAGTTCTTATAACTTTATAAGGAATATATAGCGAATACGGTCCATACCCTAAACCCTAAACCCTAAACTGCATTTCATTGAAGGAAATGATTCCAGGATATCCTAAGACAAGGCCTGTCCAAAAGCTCGCATCGCAGGGACGCTACATGACATGGATATTCATTGGGTTTAGGGTTAGAATTTAGGGTTTAGGATTTAGGATTTAGGGTTTAGGATTTAGGGTTTAGGATTTAAGGTTTAGGATTTAAGGTTTAGGGCTTACGATTTAGGGTTTCGGGTTTAGGGCTTATGCTGGGCCATTCCGCCTCCCAGTAACTGTCGACGGCCAAAAAGAGGACACACGATTTGAGAGACCCAACACCCAGAATCCTCAAAATTGCAACCCCATGTATCATGACACACCCCTGTAGATCCGGTTTAGGGCCTACCTTAATGCTCTTGAACCCCCATAATGGGATCCTGAACCTTGGCGCCCCAAAGCCCAAACCTTCCCCAGAAAGTTCCGGATAGCCCTAGGAGCCTTAGGGTAGGGTTTAGGGGCCCCTTGAAACACCCCTTGAACATGAAATATGCTACCCTAAACCCTCAGGGCCAAGGGCCCGGCAATGAGCTGGTCGAAAGCCTGTGGGCGCTCTGCGAAGAAGCCGGGAAGCCGTCGGATCCTCGATGTCAGGACTAGTGGACTAGTAGGGCGGCTTATACAGGAGCATGTATGGACATACTAAGAAGTATATAGGGGCTATACAAGGAATGTATAGGGATATTGGAGTAGGGTTTAGGGTTTTACGTGGAGACTCTCTTGACTTAGTAAGTCTATTTGCGAACAGGGGTCTGGGCCTGATGCAGTCAGATTATTGGGGATGGTAGGTAGACTTGCTACGTCAAAAGATCATCCAAGTAAGGCTTAGGGATACGGGGTTTAACGCTTTTGGTGTTTTGTGGGATTGGAATTTCAGAGGTAATGTGACTTGCAAGGTGAAAAACTTCTAGGGCCCAAGGCCCAAATAGTTCATAGGCTTTGGATTTGTTTTTGGGCGCAGACTGCGTTTGGGGATTCAATGCTATCTTTAGGGGCCTTTACAGTCTGGTCTCGGGCTTGGGTGTCAGAGTTATGTCAAGAGCCTGCCCCCAAACTAACATGGAACCTCGGGTAGCTCCTTTTTGAGGGGCAGTTGTCTTCTTGCAGGGTCCACAGTAGTTTGCCGAAGGGTGGAGATGATGTGAAAGCAATGTGTGGATTACTTTGCCGATTTCTTTGCTGGCTGAGCGGTATCATGGAAAACTACACAAAAAAGTTTCGAAAGACCGGCTCCCATTTCATATGTATTTTCTTTGCCATTTAATTCGACATGACTGCAGCGCCCTAAAAGCTGAAAGCCCGATAATCACCCCTTTGCTGTATACCCTGGGTCCCCTACACCTTAAAGGGACATGTTGAGACCATAGGGTCACCAACATTATTCTACTTATCCCTTTTTGAAAGGCCGGTATATAGGTTATATGGGGGGTTCCCAAAACTAGGGGTACCATTTTGAGGGTCCCTATAGTAAGGATGATACTATTTTGGGAGTTTATATTGGGGTCCCCTTATTCTGAGGAACTGCCATATGAGGTATGAAGATTGCACAGACCAGGCAACTCTAAGAACAGTTTCTGACCCCTCTGCATAGCTCTTCACAGGTTCCAAGGCCGGGTCAAGCGGCTGTTTAAGGTTAGGGTTTAGGGTGGTCATATACGGGATTATGTAGTATAGGGCTTGGGGTTTAGGATTTAGGGTCTAAGGTTTAGGGTATTAGGGTTTAGGGTTTAGGGTTTACGTTCAGGGTTTAGGGTGTCGGGTTTAGGGTTGTACAAGATACCCTCCAACAAAACCAGCACGAAAGCCTAGAGCGGGGCTGCATACGGATTTATCCGAACGGTATCTACAACTATGGATATATAGCGGTGCTTTATGGGACTTGCGTCCTTCGGTTAAGCGGTATACACGGGGCTTACACTCCCCTAAACTAGCATGGAAGCCAAAAGGGCGCCCTTCAAAGAATGCTGTCCCCTGTAAGAAAGGCATGTATCGCGGCTGAGGGGTTTTGGCTTTAGGGTTTAGGGGTTCCAAGGATATGTTTGGTAAGGTATACAAGGGATCCGAAGAAAAGGGCTCCGTTTTGAAGATCCGGGCTTGGGGACTCAAATGTTGTAGATGCATATGGGGTTTCTCAAAATTAGGGGTACCATTTTTGTGGGTCCCTGCAATCAGGCAAGGATAAATCATAGTATTTGGGGGATATATTGGGGTCTGCTTTTTATGGAAACTATCATATCTGGGGAACTCCAACAATTACTCATGTATGCTTGATTTACAACTCAGTCCTCCGCACCACCGCCTGTGCCCAACAGGGCACGTCATTCCCAAAGCGCATCGCCTGGTTCATCCTTAGCTTGTGGCGGAGTGTGCATGCAGACAAAGAACGGACCTTTCTATCGCTGGGTAGGTTTCACAAATTTCCAAAACAAGCTTCCACAAGTAGTTGGAGGCTGTACGGCCTCGTTGTTTTAGTTATTGAGACTTGAATCAAAACTTCCCAAAACAGTCTCAGTGTCAGCTTGCCATCAGAGGTCATTAGGCCGTCCGCGAGCTTCCGCAAGCTTCGCTGGAGTCGTGCAGTGAGCGCGCCGCGGGCGATCACCAGACCTGGCACGCCCGCAACGTGCTCCACTGAGCCGCGCAAAAGCCTGCACCTGCAGCACGGTGGGCCTCTCAAATGGGGCAGGGACAGGAGGCCGTGTGTGTGCCATCGAGGAAGCAAGGCTTGCACACGTCGCTCCCGTCGGCGCATGAAATTGAAAAAGCATGGCCCTGTGCAGCTTGAGCGCGTGCAGACGCGGAAGCCTGCCACGGCCATCTTGGCCCGTGTGGCTGTGGGAAGCACCGGTGGGTTTGCGGAGGACTGGGCACGTGCTTTACGCCGCGGCCGGAAGGGCCCACCCCGAGATGGCAGCCCAGCCTGTGCTAACGTACGTTTCGCCAAGCGCGCAGCTGCAGCGTCTTTTGGCCAAAAAGCTTGCGGCCCAGCACCAAACAGACGCTCTGCGTGGTGCAGGGAAGGCTGGCAGCCCAGCAGTCGTACATCCTCCGCGGCGTTTGGATCCCGCGTGAACCAAATGTTCAATGCAAGGCGCGAACCGCGCACAACCTCCCGCAGACCATGGGGCTCCTCTGCTTTGAAAAGTGCTGCACAGCCCGCGCGCGGCTGCACCACCTCCCCAGAACCACCAGCACCTTGGAAGAAGAAGTCACCTCCCTCAAAGTCTTCGCCTTGGCTGCTCAGCCAAATAACCACAGAAATATGCCTCTGAGAGAGGTAGTCCTTGCAGTTGTCTGTGTGCACCGGAAGAGAAGATCCTGGGAACCAGCACACCGTCACCGTGGTCTCGGGCCAAAGGCCCCCAAACTCATCGAAGAAATCCTCTGCTGCGTCTCTTGCAATCTCTCCTTGCTGCGCTGGGATCTGGTTTAAGATTTGAGGTCTATGTTTCGTTGAAGATCCACGGTAATTGCAAAACACTTACAACTTGTACCTAGAACCCAATTCTTACTGGTATTACGACCCAATCAGGGGATTTACGCGGCATAGGATTGGGTTATGAGTGCCGTTGTAATTGGGTTATACTTACATTGAACCTCCAAGCGGGTCTACATTGGATTTTGAAAGGTCTTAGGCTGCTTGAACCTGTGCGGAAACATCCACATTTCAGCTCCCCTCCCCTGCCCGAAACATTTGATGCTCTCGCAGAAAACGAAAACTTGCTGCGAACTTTTAATGTTTGACCAAACCGCACAACAACCTGTGTCACTTCACGTTCATCCAAAAGCCAAAAACTTGGCGACTCCAAAAGACATTGGCGAACTGCCAAAAAAGTGTCCAAGTGACTTGCCCTCAACAGCGCTGGCCATCCCCACGGTGGGCTGGCCATCAGCCTGGGGCTAGGATAGAGTTCGCTTTGTAAGATTTGAGCTTCAATGTTTGAAGCTTCAGGCTTAAAAATTAAGGTTTAGATCTTCAGGTTCAAGGCTTATGGCATATGGTTTATCGGGCTGTAAGGCTTAAACTTTATGGTTCCGGGCCTAGGATGCCGCACTGCCGGTGTACGGTTTGGGGAGTAGTGTTGAGAACCAGGGCTTGCGGCTTGGGATTGTGGATCTCGGGTTTGGGGCTTAAGGTTCAGGATCAAAGGTTAAGAAGGGCGGGCAGCGAAACAACAGCTATGGCAACTTTATGGCGGGCGCACGGGTTCCAAAGAGACTGCGCGTACCCTTCATGACCGTTCAAGAGGCATGCGAAATCTGTTACCAACGGAACATCACGCTGCGGAAAGCTATTGGGCCCGAGCGCGCTTTTAGATGACAAAAGAGGCACTTCGATAGGACTTGAAGCTCAAATGCATGTCCTGAACGTGCACACAGGTCAGTTTGCAACCATGAACCATATTGTTGCGTGCTGCTACTGCAAGTCGGTGTTGCCATTGCAATATTATTGCAATTATCACAAGTCCGTCGGGAGTGGCTGGACAGCAAGCCGTCAAATGTAACATATCAATTATGCCAATGCGTCTGTGACTTCGAACGCAACTTGCACAAAAGCTTCAAGGATCTAAACATGTTTTGGCAGCGGACACACGCAGCAACGCAAGCATCACTGCAGGACCGTGTGCAAGTCTTGAATGAGCGGCGATCATATTTCGTCTAAAGCTAAAAGCAAATTCGTACAACAGTTGTGGGAGTTTCCAATGCAGATGTCTGCGGGCTTTCAAAGTGTCTTTGAAAGTGTCTGCGTTCACCAGCGTCGGGATACAAACATATGATTGCGTGTCCATGCAAGCGGTTCATGTTATTGTTTCCCCAGCATTTGAGTAAGAAGGAGACGTCAAAAGTTGTCACCCTGTAGGTTTCAGTTCATGTCACAATAACTACTCCATCGAAGCAAGTTTCAAACTACACCAACCTGCCCTTCCTCTCTCACCTATCAACCCTTCTGTGTAAGTTCGTTTAAGGACACGGGGTTACACCTACATCTGAATACGGAATCCCAACGGCTTCAGTGTGCCCTAACTCGCCTTTCACCTTGTCAACCATTCAGCTTTGCGCTTGGCACTCACGCACGTCCAAAAAATAACTGGGGCCTGCGCAAGGAAAGTGTTCACATAAGCAGATTTCCTGAACATCACTGTTGCCTGGGCTCCTGACCGAGCAGGACTCCCCTAAACCCTAAACCCTAAACATTGTGCAACAGAGCTTCAACCCTTTGGGCTGCAACGACCCTCAAATTCTGTGTGGGGTTAAGGCCATCTACGGAATACAGCGAGAATCTCATCGCCTTTGCTACACTCATTAGCTTTCAACCTTTTTGAAGCTGTTCTTGTTCTGAGATTATTTTCTGTTGTCTTCTATTCGCGATGTGTACTTTCTTCTTGCGGTTGGAGGCCTTACATGCAAATATCCCTGTCAATTCGTGTCAACCTGCATGAGTGGGTTTTAGTGTTGATGCGGTTTGGGTTGTGAGGTGTATGGTTTCGGGTTTCTTGATTAGTTGTGGGTTTAGAGCATCTTGTTCGCATGTATGGGAAAAGACTCCCAGCCTATCAAACCCAAGGCATACATGCTGACCTCAGTCTTATTCAAGCTTTTGGTTCAAGACTTAGTGGCCTTTGGGGTACAGGCCTAAACTGAAGCACTAAACCTTGAACTCAAACCCTCCGACTTAGGACCGCTCTCTTTGCATACACAACTCCGAAATGCAGGCCAGGCCACGTGCAGGCCGTGCAGTTGGGCCTGTAGCCTGTGCGGTTTAGGGCTGCTGATTTGCAACCCAGCCCTTTGGGCTTAGGCTTTCGGGTTTGGAATGCGCAGCTTGGGATTTGAGGTGTAGGACCTCGGAAATTATGCACATAGGATACAGAGACTTCGCAAATTCTTGTGGGAAACAGAACTAAAAATGAAGACCTCATGCGTGAGAATCTCAAAGACACCATACTAATCCTGAATAGGGATACCCATAGCCTCTGAGCTATAGTCTAAACTCCTCGTATGCACCTTAAAAACCATATATAAAACTCCCCTATATAATCCCCTATATAACCCCCTTTAAGGAGTTTAGACTACAGCTCCTATACCCCAAAAGTCGTCAGACTATTCCTTTTGAAAAAAAACTTCCATATGACTAGTGTTTTTGGTGGTTAAACCTAGTAAGATTATATTCCTCATGTAAAATACTATACCCAAAAGGAGGATATAATCTTACTTTATATTGGGTACCATAGTATCCCCAAATACAATACCACTCATATGGAGCTTCTGGCCTGTCCTTCTTCACAACCTACTCGGAGGGCCACGGGGAATTAGTAAGTAGGTTAGTGAGCCCTGTAAGCCATATAATAACCCCAACTATCAAAATTATTACCCTACTTACTAAATCCCCATGACCCCCCAAGTAGGGTTTACGGTTTTTCCCCCTGGGCAAACATGGAAGCTGACATGGTCCACTTTCAAAGGACAGCCGCCCTTGCAGGGCACTTTGGGGGGGTTCCATGCCAGACAACTGTAATGCGGAATTAGAGTTTAGGGCCGCTACATGCCTGAAACCGCACCAAATAGACTGTCTTGACTTCAGCATCCGCATTGTCACACCTGAAACCCCGAAGCCCAAACCGCAAACGCCGAAACCCCCGAGCGCCCAAGCAACGAGCCACCAAACCCCAAAACCGCATACCCCCAAACCTCCAAAGCCCAGAAACCTCCAAAGTGCCTAAACCGCACCCCCTTCACAAAACCGAGAAGCCAGGCACACCGCAAGCGAGGTGGATCAGCTTCAGTTCCCGGCACCTAATCTAAAGGGACTTTACTGGGAACCCCAAACAGGGAACCCCAAGAATATAGTAGGAATATAATAGAGTTCAAGGACCATGGTAAGTATGTTCCTATTATATTCCTATTATATTCTTGGGCTTCCCTGTTTGGGGTCCTCAGTAAAGTCCCTTTATAATCTTGCCATGTCGGCGTAACTGATTCGAAGTAGGTTCCTTAAAATGATTTGTAGGGTGTGATGTAAGGAGGTAATAGGGTGTCGGCATATATAGAAGCCCCAAACCCCAACCTGAAACTAAACTCCCCATATCACCTGAATCCCAAACACCCGTTGAACCCTGACCCTACATCCCCGTGTAAACCCCCAGATTTAGGGTTAGGGTTTGGGGCTTTGGGTTTGGGGTTTAGGCTTCCATGTGGGGGAGTGCTCAAAATAAGGGTCCCATCTGGGTACCTCTACATATTAAGTGCCGCAATATAGTCTATAACTAAAAAGGGCCCATAATTTTGAGAACAACCCATGTGATCTCCCAGTTGACTCTCCACTAGTCCCGTCATTTGGGCCCCTGAGCTCAAACCAGAATTCTTATGCATATATGAGCCATGGTCTAAACTCCTTAAAGGGTCTATATGGAGATTGTATAGGGAAGTATTATAGGGCTTCTTAAGGGGGATACTAGGACTTTAGACTCCAGCTCACATGCATATAAACCCCTACAACCACACACGTTCTATCTAATCTTCAATTTGATTCCTCACCATTCTGACTCTCTGAATCCCCAACCTAGACACCCAAAGACCCTATATGACCCTAGGACCCATATTAAAGGAACCTCATATATTCCATTATACCCTATAATCCCTATATAACCCCTACATAATCCCTATAATCCCTTGTAGCTTCCATTTTCTTTTCCGTTATCCCTATATAGCCCCATTGTTTTCCTATAGACCCTATGCATATATTGATTCCTTGAGTCCACCTAGACCCTGAAACCCCAGATCCAAATACTCTAAACCCTCATCGCTAAACCCTACAAACCCACCCTGGATCCTAAAATCTAAACCCTAAACCCGAAATCCTATATCCTGCAAACCATAGAGCCTAAAGCCTAAACCATAAATCCAATGAATCATACAGCCTAAAGTCTAAATCCTACAAGGCCTAACCCCTTAAGTCTCCAATACCAGGCACAAGTCTTGAGGCAAGAGCCCCTCTTTGATGCAGTGCTCGTGAACTGCCATGGCAGCGCACGACTTGTCAAGGCAAAGAACTTGTTTTGGGTTTAGGGTTTAGGGTTTAGGCTTTAGGCCTTCATGTCATGAAAAAGCATTTTAGAGACCCTGCGGAATCATCAAGGGACTACACGAGTCCCTCCTTTGAGGTTAGGGGTTTAGGGATCAGGGTTGAGAGTGCAAGGTTTTAGGGTAGGGTTTCGGGTTCAAGGTTTAGGGCTTGAGGTTTAGGTTGCACGGTCTAGGTCTTGGAGTCTCGGAGTACTTGGTGGTTCAGGGCAATTACTGTACAACCCAATTATAAAGGGTGCCTATAAGCCAATGGTAACCATATTTGGGAACTTAAGGAGGGTTTCCCAAAATGAGGGGTACCTTTTTTGCGGAAGTCCCTATCATAAGACTGATAAGATTTTCGCATCAGTTTTGGGGTTCCTCTTTTCAGGAAAAAACTATCATGTTTGGGTTTCTCAAGTACACTTGCGACTGGGCTATAATTACCTTGAACCTCCAAGTCGCGGGTACACATGAGTAGTGTTTTTTGCTGGTTAAACCCAGTAAGATTATATTCCTTATACAAAATACTATACCCCCAAAGCAAAATACAATCTTACTCTATATTGGGTACCATAGTATCCCCACATAAAATACTAGTCACATGTTGCTGCGCACTGGCTTTCAGGCTTCTATGACTTCCGGCACGATCATCATCCAGGATGCGGTTTCGGGTTTAGGGTTTAGGGTTTCCTGAATGCTCGTGCAAACCTCCTCCAATGCACCAATTCTTGGGTGGGATCCTCAAAACGGTGCTCCCCACCGGTACCACCATGTTCGAAATCCCCACGACCTGAATGAATGGCCAGAAATTTAGAGTTGAGAGTGGAGACCAAACCAACAGAATCTTCAGGGGAAAGTTTCGCAAGACTATCAATGTAGCACTCTTAGCAAAGACCCATAATCCTGATCACAACCCTAAGCCCTAGATACCCCTAAATAAGCACTATATAGCTCTACATACCCCCATGTGTTTCCTATATACTCTTATATGACCTTTATACACCCATATATAGCCCCTATATTCCCCCTGTATAAACTGCATATGTATGTATACCTGAAGTCCCACAGGAAAAATGACATGGAATCCGAAACAAGCGTTTTCAAGTATGATATAGGGTGCATATGGGGGTATGTAGGGATGTATAGAGTCTAGAGCTAGGGTAAATACTCCCCAAACTAACATAGCACCTGAGCTGTCCTTTTTAGACCAGGCTACTTGGGATACCACGTTATGGTTCAGGGCTTTTCGGCTTTTAGGGCTGTACGGGGCTCCATGCTAGCTGGGGCATGGGTTGTGGACCCTGCTTTTCTGACACGCTGAGCTCTGAGAAGAGCTTTGTGCTGTCGATCACACAGCCAGCTGTACATGCTTGGCTAAGTTGTTGTGAGGTCTGTCTGCTCCATGAACTACCACGAAAGCAGACATGTCCTCATGCGCTCAGGCCTCGGCATAGAATGCCT